>JAAAKG020146496.1:0-10657 GCA_010014905.2 Druon quercuslanigerum
GTTTAAACAAATTATTATTATAAAAATTATAAAAATTTGTTTTATATAAACTTTTGAATTAGAATAAGGTAATAATTATAATTATTATTCATAAAACCCCCAACTTTCTTGAATTATTGTTATAAATAATAATAATTTAAATAAACAATTTTTGTCAACTGTTGGGTTAAACAATTAAAATAAACGTCTAACTATCACATTTTGTACTAATAGAAACCACAGAAAAATAATAATTAGTGCCAAAAATATGCAAATTTTACCTGAGTTGGAAAAAAAATGTTTTATTTTTATTTTTTCATGCTCTTTTTTATAATCTAAGGTAACACGTTAGTATTTTTAAGTTACAAATCGTAAAAATCCCTAAACACAGGACCCGTAAAAAACAGGAAAAAAATTCGTTTGAAAATTAAAAATATTTCTTTAGTTTATTAAAAAGAGCATCAAAATAATAAAAAAAATAAATATTTTTTTGGCAACTCTTTTACATCTAATATTATTTATTTTTATAAACTTTACTAACAAAAAATCTTTCATTTTTAAATATTTTAAAAAACTATTTTAAAAATATATTTAAAAATTAAGAATATGTGTTTCTTTAGCTTAATAAAAAGAGCGAAAAAAATGTGCGATCAAAATGCATTTTCGTCATTTTATTAAATATTATATTTCAACAAAAAAATCTTGTTCTTACTTTTTCCATTTAAGGTTATAAATAAACTTAAATTTAAATAAAATTGCCCACAAAAAATTTTTTATAATTTTTTATGTACAGCAAATTTAAAAAAATTTTAATTTTAACATTTTTAATCGACTGGCCCAACATGGTGAGAAATTTAAAGAAATGTAATTGTAAGGTCCCAAATAAACTTTCCCTAACTTTTTATAAACTTTTAATAATCTAAAATTGAGCACCCCGATTCCAGAACGGGACATAACTCGGAAAAGTTGGAGGGAGGTTGGCCCCTGACAAATAAAAATTGAAATTTGGCAAATTGATTCTTGAAGAATGCATTCTTATAGGAAATTAGATGGCGCACCTTTTTTCCTCTAGCAAAAAGGTTTAATCTATTATGGTTTTCGAGACAACCATGATAATGATGTTTTGTTCTGAAGACGATTTGTGATTAATTTTTGGTCTCTCGCTCCTCGTCACATCTACTGTTTTTGGAATTTTTGATGAAATTTAAAGACAATACTCTCCAAAGTATCCTTAAAACGATTTTAAAAGCAAAAAGTGTATCTTGTTATTTATAACATAATAAAAAATTGTTTTCTAGGCTACTCCGAATTGCATTTCTTATAATCTTCGATCGCTTAGTTTATCGAGCGAAGTTTGAGCAAATGTAAACTTTCTGTGGACAAGTTCTTCAGAAAACTATAAGGAAGTTTTCCCTGAAAACCTTTTTTCAAAAAACTGAATAGGTAAATAATTACGAATGTAAAACTTGGAGCGCGCGATTCGTATCAATCCATGTCGATCAGACGGATGGAACTACTCCCAGTACAGCTAGCGAAGGAATAAAAATATAAACAAAGGAATACCTGAAGTTATATTATATGACCTTCAAATATCGTTTTATCTCTTCTAGCATTATAATAGTTGCAGTTTCTGTAGAATTAAATAGATCATTGTGGCTTTTGATACCACAATCGTGCTAGGAAACGCACTAGATGTGAAGATAACTGGTCGAAAGATGTTAGGAAAAAATGCAGAAATAACGTAAGTGCAATGTGTGAACAATTCTTTCTTGGTTATGCTAGTTGAAAACGAATTGTATAAATTCAATAAATTCTGTAGAGTTATTCTTATAGAATGCATTTGATATAATTCTTACATGAATTTTATGGAAATTCTATCGAATTTTTTTAGATTTATTATTATATTATTATATAACTTCTTTATTGGTGCGTTTTAAAACGATTCAAACTCTTTGAATATATCATAATTCGATACTTTTCATATTATTCTGAACTTTCGCATTATTCACCTGCGTACCTACATTTGAGTCCGCCCGTATGCCTGTCGCCTACAAGAGTTTAGTTCGCGCGCTCCAAGTTTTTCATTCGCAATTATTTACCTGTTTAGTTTTTTTAAAAAAGGTTCTTAGGGGAAAATTCCTTATAGTTTTCTGAACAACTTCTCCACAGAATGTTTATATTTGCTCGAACTTCTCTTGATAAACGAAGCGATTGAAGGTTATAAGGAATTGAATTCGGAATGGTCTAGTAAACAATTTTTCATTTTGTTATAAATAATGATACACTTTCGCTTATATCATCGTTCTAAGGATACGTTGGAGAGTATTTTCTCTAAATTTCATTAAAAAATTCCAAAAACTGTACATGTCACGACGAGGAAAAAATAATTTAGTTCAAATATAATAATAATGATTACAATTGAGACTCCGGATTCTATAACCACGCATAAAATTTGCCTAGACGCTTCAGGCCGCTCGAGTTAGCCCCTGATGACTTGAAAATCTGTTTTCGAAAATTCAACTTTTTAAAACATCACTTGGTAGAAAATTTTATGGCACATCTTTTTTCTCTCGACCGAAAGTTGTATCTTTTATCGTTACTGTAAAAAATCGAAAAATCTCCATTTTTCAGACCAGCAAATTTACTCAATATATTTTGACTTCAACTCGCTCTTAAAGACAAAGTTCTTTATATTTTAAAATAAAAATTTAACGCAATATCCTTCAAACTGTTCTTGATAATGTGCAATTTTAAATTGATTTATTTTGTTAAATGAAAAAGTTATACATTTTTTTGTTAATCAGTATCAAAATAACGTTAGACAATTTTCAAACGCTTCGTTTATCGAGGAAATTTGGAGTATGCCCAAGCTTTCAGCAGTAAGAATGTTTTGTAGGATATAATTAAGTTTTCTGAAAAGTTTTACCCTAATTGAGTTATTCGTTAACAAAATAGGAGCATTTTAATAGCACTGATCGAGTGCGTGATAGGTGACAATAGAAAATTGATTTTTTCGTTAGAAAAATTATTATTTTGTTTTAAAATTTGTATTATGAGATATACTTTTCTGAATGTTTGTAATCATCCAGTAAATACGTATATATAATGTAAGATATAAATATTTAATGATTTTGTCCTAACAAAAAAATAATTACTTGTGGTTTGATGTTCAAATTTTAACTTGATAGTGCAAACAAATAAATAGACTAAAATAATTGCAGTCCAGAGGTGAGGGCTGTCGTCGAGTAGTTCGAGACTCCGAAATTGTCACCTATCACGCACTCGATCAATGCTATTAAAATGCTCCTATTTTGTTAACGAATAACTCAATTAGGGTAAAACTTTTCAGAAAACTTAATTATATCCTACTAAGCATTCTTATTGCTGAAAGCTTGGTCTTACTCAAAATTCCCTCGATAAACGAAGCGTTTGAAAATTGTCTAACGTTATTTTGATATGCGGCCTGAAGCGGCTAGGCAAATTTTATGTGTGGTTATAGAATCCGGAGTCTCAATTGTTATTGACAAGAAATACTGAATAGAGAAATTTGGGCTCTTCTAATTAGATATTCATAATTAGGCCAGATACAGTATTTAATTTTTTGTAATCATAATGATTTTTGGATCATAGCCACAAAAAGAGTCGTGAGCAGTGAACAGCTATATCAGGAAGGTTTAAAAACATAAAGGCGGGCGGCTCCCTATAAATCGCGGCCACGCGCCTTCACGTACGAATCTGGACGGACTTGATCACTAATTATCATCCAGTCTCGACTAATTACGTCATTAACTCAATTATCCGAGTCAAAAATAATGATGGGACAAACGTCTTTATCAATTTCATCACAGGAAGTAGGTTGCTTTTAGAAATCTTCTGATTTATTACACAGAACAATTTACTGCAAAAAATATATTAAAAAATAAAAGTAAAGCAAGTATACTCGTGTGGTCCAAAAAAAGTTTTTCAAGCTAGACAAATAAAAATTTTTTTATTAAAAAAATATATTTGTTAAACATTTGCAGAAAGGTATCAAAGTTATGTCTCATAAGAGAAGTAATCATGTTTCTGACATACAAGATAAATTTTTAATGCAAAAGATGATTTTTCTAAAAAAAAGTTTTGTTCTTAACTAAACAGATTACTTACACAAATTAGGTAATTTTTTATAAAAATAATTAAACTTTCAAAAAAATAGTTGAACTTTTTACCAAATAGTTGAATTTTTGACCTACCAGAATGAAATTTCAACCTAGAAGAATTATTTTCTACCAAGAGGAATAAGTTTCTACTAAACTTTTTGATTTTGCGCTGAAAAAGATAACTTTGCAACTAACAATGATAAGTCAAATGTGCACTTAAAAAAGTAATTTTCAACAAGAATTTACCACAAAAAATAGAATCGTTACATTTTCACTTAAAAAATATATTTTTCAAACAACAAAAAAACGAATTTTTGACCATTGAATTTACCTATGAAAGGCAATTTTTTAATAAAGTAGTTGAATTCTGAATCAAAAAATATTTTCATTTTGAAAGAAAAACAGTTGAACTCACCTTTAAAAAATAACTATACAACAAAATCGTTTATTTTTCAACCAAAACAGATTTTTTCGCCAAAAAAACTGTAACGAAATTGTTGTTTTTTATATAAAATAATTGAATCTTCAACCAATGCAGATTATTTTTCAATAAAGCGATTGTAATTTTAACAAAATAGATGAACTTTTAAACTAAAGAAAGAAATTTTCAACAAAAAATGTTGAATTATTGACTTATAAAGAAAAAAATGTTAACCAGACAAGGAAGAGTTACATTTACAGTTAAAAACATTAATTTTTAATCAAAAAAATTAATTTCTAGCAAAATAGGTAATTTTTAAAATTAATACTTTATTTTAGGCCAAAAACCAAAAGAAATTTTCAACTTATATGATAAATCTTGAACCCAAAAAAAAATAAATTTTTACAAAATAGTTCAACTTTAAAATTTTAAACTAATCATCATCATAATAAAAAAAAATAAAGTAAAATAATAAAATAAATAAATAAATTACAGCATTAATTTAAAATTTTAAAATGTAATATTTAATATTTGAGCAAATAAAGATTTTAATTTTAAATTAAACTGGTTAAATTCAACCAAAAAGGCAAATTTTCAAAAAAAGACATGAACTTTTAACCAAAAAAGATCAATTTTTAATCAAAAATTAAAATTTTAAAAATCAATTAGTGAAAAAAGTTAATTTAAAAAAACTGAATTTTTAGAGTAATATTTGAACATTTAAGCAAAAAGTTTATTTTTTAACAAAGAAGATTAATTTTCCACAAAGAAATTAATTTTTAACCAAAAATAAAACGAAATTTCAACAAAATAATTTAATTTTTAAGATGAATTTTTGATCAAAAATGAGATATTTAAATTTTTCAGTAAAGAAACTAAATTCCCACAAAAACGAGTCTTCAATTAAAAAAAATTAATATTCAACCAAAAATAAAGTGAATTTTCAACAAAATAGTTCAATTTTTAACAAAAATTGTTTTTCTTTACATGAAAATTCATCAGAAAAGTTAATTTTCAGCCAAATAGTTTAATTGTGAACCAAAAAGCTTAATTTTTAGTTTAAAAATTAATTTAACACCAAAGTATGAATTTTCAATGAAGTTCTTTAATTTTTAATCAAAAAGATACATTTTTAACTAAAATTATAAATCTTTAAACAATAGAGTTTTAAGAATAAAAAAATTAACTTGAACCAAAAAAAGAAAATTTTCAAAAAAAAAATAAAGTAAATAATATAATAAAATAAATAAATAAACGTCAGAATTAATTTAAAATTGTAAAATGTAATAGTTATTTTTTTATTTTTTTTTTTTTATTATCAAGCTTCAAATCTAAAAAAGATTTATTCGCTGTCAATAGTTATTATTTAAACAAATAAAGATTTTAACTTTAAATTAAAACCGGTTAAAGTCAACCTAAAAAGGCAAATTTTCCAAAAAAATACATGAATTTTTAACCAGAAAAGATCCATTTTTAATAAAAAATTAAACTAAAAAAAATCAATCAGTGAAAAAAGTTAATTAAAAAAAACTAAATTTTTAGAATAATATTTTAACATTCAAGCAAAAAGTTTATTTTTTAGCAAAGAAGATTAATTTTTTATAAAAAAAAAATAATAATTTTCAACCAAAAACAATACGAATTTTCAATAAAATAATTAAATTTTTCAACAAAAGACATGAACATTCAACCAAAAATGAATTTTTTACAATGTAGTTCAACTTTCAACCAAGTTGTTCGATTTTTGAACAAACAAAATCATGAACAAAATACATGTTTTTTCAACCAGAATGGATGAATTTTTAACCAAAAATGAAATACTTACATGTTTCAGTAAAAAATAATTAATTCCCACAAAAAACGAATCTTCAATTTAAAAAAATTAATATTCAACCAAAAATAAAATTAATTTTCAACAAAATAGTTTAATTTTTAACAAAAATTACTTTTCTTTAGATGAATTTTCATCAGGAAAGTTAATTTTTAGCCAAATAGTTTAATTGTCAACCAAAAAGTCTAATTTTTAGTTTAAAAATTAATTTAACACCAAAGTATGAATTTTCAATAAATTTCTTTAATTTTTAATCAAAAAGATGCATTTTCAACTAAAATTATAAATCTTTAACCAAACAAGGAATAATTAAATTTTCAACCAATAGAGTTTTCAGATTAAAAAAAATTAACTTTTAGCCAAGAAAAAAATTAATGATCAACAATATAGTTATACATTATAAACCAACAAAAATATTTTTAACTTAAAAGGGGAATCTTCGACTGAAAAAAAATAGTTTTTTACAAAGTAAGTAACAAAATAGTTAATTTGTAAAATGAATACTTTATTTTAGGGCAAAACGCCAAATAGAGGAATTTTCAACTCATATGATAACTCTTGAACCAAAAAAAAAGAAATTTTCACAAAATAGTTCAACTTTAAAATTTTAAAGTAATCATCATCATAATAAAAAAAATTAATAAAATAATAAAATAAATAAATAAACATCACAATTAATTTAAAAGTTTAAAATGTAATAGTTAATATTTGAACAAATAAATATTTTAATTTTAAATTAAAACCGGTTAAGTCAACCAAAAAAGGCAAATTTTCAAAAAAATATATGAATTTTTAACCAGACAAGATACATTTTCAATCAAAAACTAAACTCACAAAAAACCAAAGTTAATTTGAAAAAACTGATTTTTTAGAATAATATTTCAACATTCAAGCAAAAAGTTTATTTTTTAGGAAAGAAGATTAATTTTTTTCAAACAAAAAATAATTTTCAACAAAAAATAAAGCGAGTTTTTAATAAAATAATTAAATTTTTAACAAAAGACTTAAAGCTTCAAACAAAAATAAACTTTTTACAAAGTAATTTAACTTTCAACCAATTAGTTCTATTTTTGACAGAAAAAATCATCAACAAAATACATGAATTTTTAATAAAAAATGAAATATTTACATTTTTCAGTAAAGAAACTGAATTTCCACACAAAAAAAAATCTTCAGCTTAAAAAAAAATAATATTTAACCAAAAATAAAGCGAATTTTCAAAAGGAATAGATAAATATTCAACCAATGTGATGAATCTTCAAACAAAAAGAGAATTTTGAACAATCTAGTTCCACATTTAACCAATTAGATGAATTTTTGACCAAAAAAATTATCAAGCAAATACGTGAATTTTCAACCAGAATAGACAAATTTTAATCAATAATAAAATATTTATATATTCATTAAAGAAATTTAACTATTGGTGGTTCGGAACCCACCTTAAACTGTATATCCCCCTCCCACAACCAAGTAAGTGTGTGGGTGGTGTGCAAAGGATAGGGAAGAAGGTGCAAGAAAAATGCAAACCCTTAGGGGAGACATTAGAAAAAAAATTTAACTACCACAAAAAAAATCTTCAGTTTAAAAAAAAAATAATATTTAACCAAAAATAAATCGAATTTTCAGAAGAAATAGACAAATATTTAACAAAAGTGATGAATCTTCAAACAAAAAGTGAATTTTTAAGAATTTAATTCCACTTTCAACCAAGTACTTGAATTTTTGACAAAAAAATGACTTTTGAACAAAATATTTTCATTTTCAATAAAATAATTAGATTTTCAACCAAATTGAAGTTTTAACCAAACTAGATAAATTCTCGCCCAAAAATATAATAGTCGACATAAAAAAACGCTAAACCAAGAATATTTGGATTATGTTGATTTAGTTCTAATTAAGTAAGAATACGAGAATCGGGTGACTTTCTTGAAAACAGGGGAAAAATAAGAATTATTTTTAAAAAGAGGAAAAAGTTTATCAACGACCCCTAATCTATAAATATAATCTACTGCATAAGTCAATCTTTAAATTATATCAATGCTGTCAAATGAAAAAAAAATCCTAACGAATTATATTTAAATAGCTAATTAATATTTTTAAATAGCTTAAATCATGTATAAAAATTTGGTTAAAATAAACAATTTTTGTTTTTCCAACCAAATGTTTCATTGACCCTACCAATTTTTTTTCTGTAATCAACCAAATACTACATCTATAAAATTTCATAATTTTTTTCATAAGAAAAGCGAACTTTTTTCTCTGTTATATTTTGACTACTTTCGTTCAACAACATTTTTTTGACTCATGTCACTGATTAATTTCTCTAGTAAGCATCCCAGGCGAAGAGCTTCACAAAGTCATTATATGTAAAGCTCTCCACGCGAGCTCATTAGCAACCAACGACTTTCGTTTCAGGCGTCATTTAGTGATAAAAATACAATATAATAACAGGGAGAAATCACACCTTGATAGGTAATAAAGCCATAAATTTTTCGTGGGTACCGGGAGAACAAAAAGATCACCTAATAGTTACAAAATGACATTTGGACTTTAGAGGTGGGCAGGTGCTTTCACAGCGGCTTGTCCAGGTAATGACATTTGAGCATTTCCGAAAGAGCTCGACCTCGCGTGTCTCCCAAGGAGAGGAGACATATAATTATTTTAAAGCCGACAAGAGAAACCCCAAAAAGCATAGAAAAAAGCTTCATTCGCTATTTTTCATTCTTCATTTTTTTTTTTCATTAGAGGAAAAATTATTCCAAAAAATCCTAAATTTTTTGGAAAAGACCATTTGTTAGGTTATCTCTAAAAAAAAATAAGATAGAAGACATTTTTTTACAAGAATTGAAAAGGTTATTAAATTCCGGGTCAAATGGGTCATATGTAAAGTATTTTTGATGAATGGAGACCGAGTTATGACTGAAAAAGTCCGATCTAATATCTAATGTTGCCAAATTTATAAAATTCAACTTTTGATAAAATCTAGGGAAATAATGTTAAACAATTCAAAGTAACTTAAAATGAAGCTTAAAGTCAACTTGTTAAAATGAGCCCAAGAAAGTGCAAAAATTTGCACTGGTTATCGAATTATCATAAAAAATGTGGAGGCGTGCACAAGACGCAAATCATGCAAATACTCCGCACGCGTCTACATTTTTTATGATAATTCGATAACCAGTGAACATTTTCGCAGTTTTTTGGCCTTATTTTAAAAAGGAGATTTCTTAAAATATTTGAAGAATACATAACTCGTATTTGAAATATTTTTAATGAATAGAGACTGAGTTCATGAGCGACAAATACCGGTCTAATTTCTCATTTTTTTACAGTTTTCAAGACTCAACTTCAACTTCACATATAACCAAGGAAAATAATGTTAAATAATTGAAAGTTGCACAAATGAACTCTAAAGTCTTCTCTGTAAGATGAGCTTAAGAAATTATAAAAATCTTTACTGGTTCACGAATTATCATTAAAAACGTAAAGGCGTGCGCAAGACAAAGATCGCTCTCTTCCAAGCCTTTGGCATACCTCTACATTTTTTATGATAATTCGAGAACGAGTGCACATATTTACCTTTAATTGGGCTCATTTTTAAGAGAAGACTCCGAGGTTAATTTAAAAAAAACTTCCAAATTTTTATCATTATTTTTCTAGATTTTACCAAAAGTTGAATTCGAATCTTGAAAATGTGACATTATATAGTTTTGAATGCGAACTTCTAAAGTAGTTTAATTTTTGAGACATTCAAGCTAAAAGTATTTTGCTTTAGATAAATTTTCAACAAAAAAGTTCATTTTTAGCCAAATAGTTTAATTGTGAACCAAAAAGTTAAATTTTCATTCTAAAAATTAATTTAAAAACTATTTTAAAAAAATGTTTACAAAATATTAGAATTTTTATCAAAAAAGTCAACATTTGTAACAAAATACATGTCTTTTCAACCATATAATTTAATTTTCAACTAAAAAACATAAATTTCTAACCAAAAATAATAAACATTGTTAAATTTTTATTTTTATTAATTAACTTTTGACCAAGAAAAAAATTAATCATGAAGAAAAAAATTGCACTTTGAAGCAAAGAAATGAACTTTTAACTAAAATTATCAACCTGCAAGTTGAATTTTCTAGTCAAAAACAAAACTTTTTACAAAACTTCAGAATTTTCAACAAAAAAGTTAATTTTCAACCAAATAGTTAAATTTTCGAACAAAAAAGTAAACATTTTTAATAAAATATATGTCTTTTCAACCATATAATTTAATTTTCTACTAAAAGAGATAAA
>JAAAKG020146497.1:0-10657 GCA_010014905.2 Druon quercuslanigerum
TATATTTATTTTAATTACAATATTTTTTTCGAAATATTAATGGTTATACTTTTTTTTAGAAGTAATTAATTAAAGAATTAAGTTTTTAATTAAAGATTCTCCACTTTTATTGAAAATTTGAATATTTTTCGAAAACTCATCTATTTTGTTAAAAGTATGTCTTTTTGAGTGCAAAATTCAATTATTGGGTTAAAAAATCATTTTTTGGTTTACAATTTATTATTTCAGTTGAAAATTAATTTCTGTACTTACAAATTTATTTTATTGAAAATTCGTTCCCTTTTTTGTTGAAGATGATTTTTTTAGTAAAATTTATCTATTCCATTTCTGTTGTAAGTATGATCTTTTTTAGTTTAAAAATAAAATTTTCGTATTTTTCGGGTTAAAAATTCAATTATTTTAATGGAAAATGCATGTTTGTTAGCCTTAAATTTTAATTTTTTTCAAAATTCGTTTTTTTCATTCAATTTTTTTTCATAGGTTTTTTTTTTGTAGACACTTCAACTATGAGACCAAAATTTCATTTTTTGGATTAATATTGATTATTCTGGTTGAAAATTAATTTCCTTCTTTGGAAATTTATCTTTAGAGTTAAAAATTTTTTGTTTGTTTAAAGGAAAATTATTTATTGAAAATATATGTATTTCATTTCTGTTACAAATGTGATATTTTTCAGTTGTAAATGCACTTTTCTGTTGTTTATTTTTTGTCGAAAATTCAATTACTTTGATAGAAATTTCAGATCTATTTTTTATAGAAAATAAAAATTTTTTGGGTAAAAAAATAAACTATTAAACTTTTTGTTGAAAATTTGTTGAGAGTTAATTATTTCAACTAAAAATATTTTATAATGGTAGGAGATCATTGCATTAAAAGATAATTAAAAAATTATAATTATATAGCTTTTTAAGAAAAATTTAAACTTATATTAAATAATTCATTCTTTAAAATAATATACTTCAGCGCCAAAGAAAACATCCTCTAAATTTATTGGCTGGAGCTGAACAATCCGCTTAATCGAATAAATATTAATAATAATTTACAAAAATTTTAAAACTCTTACCATTAAAAAATTTGTTGAATAATAATATTTTTTACAAAATAAGAGGCACCAAATGGAAGAAGTATACCCAGTAGCAGTTCTAATAACGAATAATAAAAAATATTACAATATAATAATAATAACTAATAATAATTAATAATAATAGGATGTCCATGCGCTGGAAACTGATGATTTTTCTTTAGGGAGCGAAATTCTGGTCCGAAAGCCAAATAGCCATATTCTTAGTCGATTTCTCCATGACTCCGCACCAACCGTAGATAGTCCACATCAAGCGTATAAATAAAGAATAGGATGAGATAGAGGAAAGGGGATAGAGAAAGATAGAGGTAAATTTATATTTACAATAAGATAGAACCAGGTAGACTATGATAGATTTAGTGTGGGAAGTAATGTAGAAGAGGAGATTGAAAAAAATAGACAGGAATTGAGATTGATAGAGAGATAGAAAAAGTTAAATGTGGGTATATTGTTAGAGAGATGAAAATATATTGATATAAATATGTAAAGGATAGGAAAAGATAGAAGAGGGGGGATTTAAAAATATATATGAAAATTTAGATTGACAGAGAAATAGTAATATATTGACGTCAATTAAAAATATCAGAGATAGAAAAAGATTTAAATGAATGTTTAGAGGATAGGATGAGATAGACAAAAAGGGATTTAAAAAGATAGACATCAATTGAGATTAAAAAATAGATAGGAAAATAAAGACGCTACATGATGTTTGATACTATAAGATAGGGAGGACAAAATTAACAAAAAATGCACGTGAATTTAGAATAACAAGAAGATAAAACAATTTTGTTTGGATAGACAAAGGATAGGATGAAATAGAAAAGGCGGAAATTTAGATTCTCACAAAGATAATCAAAGATTGGCGTGGATAGTTTAAAAATAGCATAAGATAGAAAAGAGGGGATTAAAAAAGATAGACGTATATTCAGATTATTAAAGATATAGAACAAGATAGATGTTGACGGATGTGGTTTAGAAGAAAATAGAGAAGAGTAGATTGGTAGATTGAAAAGTGTTGACGGCAATTAGGCTGAGATAAACAAAAGGGGATTAAAAAAGATAGGCTTTTATTTAAATTAAAAAATATATAGGAAAGTAAAGATGTTGAGTGATGTTTAATACTGTAAGATAGGGAGGAGAAGATTTACAAAAATGCACGTGAATTTAGATTGACAGGGAGGAAAAAAAATTTTGTTTGGATAGACAAAGAATAGGATGAGATAGAAAAGGCGGAACTTTAGATTCTTACAGAGATATTAAAAAATTGGCGTGGATAGTTCAAGAATAGCATGAGATAGAATGTGGTATATGTAGAATGTGGTATAGAATAAAATAGAGAAGAGAAGATTCAAAAGGATTGAAGGCAATTAACAATAACCGAAATAGAAAAAGACTGACATTAATAGGTAAAGGATAGGATGAGACAGAAAAGAGGGAAATTTAGATTCTCATAGAGATATTAAAAAATTGGCGTGTATAGTACAAGAATAGTATGAGATAGAAAAGAGGGGATAGAAAAAGATATGAATATATTTACATTACTAAAGACATAGAACAATATAGATGTTGATAGATGTGGTATAGAATAAAATAGAGAAGAGGAGATTGCAAAGGATGGACAGCAATTGAGAATAACAGAAATAGAAAAAGACTCACATGAATAGGTGAAGGAGCGGATGAGGTAGACAAGAAGGAATTGAAAAAGATAGACGTTGATTAACCTAAAATAGGCTGCGGTCCAGAAGAGAAGATTAAAAAATATTGATGAGGAATTAAATGGACAGAGGAATAGAAAAATATTTCCTTCGATAGACAAAGTATAGAACGAGATAGAAAAGAGAGTATTGGAAAATAGTGATGTAATTTAAGATTAACAAAGACTTAAAAAAAAGAAAAAAGTTGATAGACTAAGACCAGGCTGGGATAGAAAAGGGAAAACTGATTAGAAAAGAAGAGGAAAGTGAAGATTGATATAGAGATAGAAAAATATTGACGCGAATAAATAAAGAATAGAATAAGATAGAGGGGGCTGTAAAAGATAGATGGGAATTGATAATAACAGAAATAGATAAATATTGACATAAATAGGTAAAGTATAGGATTAAATAAACAAGAAAGGATTGAAAAAATAGATGCGGATCAAAGTAGAATGGAATGTGTTAAAGAAGAGGAGATTTAAAAATATAGAAGGAGAACTAGATAGACCAAGGGATAGAAAAAGATTGCCTTCAATAGATAAAGGATAGAACGGGATAGAGAAGGGGAGATTGAACAAAATAGACTTGAATTTAGATTAAAAATGGGATAGAAAAAGATAGACGCCTAAGGATGAAGGAAAGGATGAGATGAAAGAGAGGAAATTAAAAATTCAGAGGAAAATTTAGTTTAAAGAGATAAAAAAAGATTAAAATCAATAGGTAAAGGATAGGATGAGATAGACAGAAGAGAATTTGAAAATATAGGCGTGGATCTACGTAGAATGAAATAAGATAGAGTAGAGGAAATTGAAAAATATATACCGTTATTCAGATAGACAGAGCAGAAAAAATTTCCTTCCTTAGATAAAGGATAGGAGAAGATAGAGAAGAATGTATTAAAAAAGATCAATTTGAGTTTAGATTAAGAAACATTGAAAAATACAGACATTGATAGACTTTGGATAGGATGAGATCCAAAAGAGAACACTAAAAAATATGGATCGGAATTTAGAATAACAGATATAGAAAAAGATTGACTTGAATGTGTAGAGGATAGGATGAGACAGGATTAAATTTGAAAATAGATTGAGAAAGAAGGTCGTCGAATGATTAATATTAAGACGAGATAAAAAATAGGATGAGATAGACAAGAAGGAATTAAAAAAGATAGACGTTGCTCAACATAGAATAGGCTGAGAACCAGAAGAGGATATTGGAAAAAATAGACGAATATTTATATAGACAACGGGATAGAAAAAGATATTTTTCGATGGAAAAAGGATAGAAAGAGATAGAGAATAGGGTATTGAAAAATATTGATTTGAATTCAGATTAGCAAGAGATGGAAAAAGATAGACTTTGATAGATGTAGTGAGATAGAAAAGAAGAGACTGAAAAGGATAGAAGTAATTTGGAACAACTCAAATAGAAAAAGATTGACATGAATAGGCAAAGTATAGGATGAGATAGACAAGAGAGGATTGGAAAAGCTAGACGCTGATTAACGGGAATTGGGTTTGACAGAGGGATAGAAAAAGATTGTTGTCGATATATAAAGGACAGCATGAGATAGAGAAGAGGGTATTGAAAAAGATTGCCGTCGATAGACGAAGGATAGAACGAGATAGAGAATAAAAAATAGATGGGGAAAGATAGATGTTGATGAATGTAATATGGGATTTGATAGGGGACGGAAAACTGAAAAGGATATACAGGAATTTAGAAGAACAGAGATAGAAAAATATCGATATGAATTTAAGTTCACAAAGAGATTCAAAAATGTAAATGTTGTTGGATTTAGGACAGAATAAGATAAAGAAAAGGATATTGAAAAAGATAAAATAGACTTAAGACTAACAGAGATAGAAAAATATTGACCTTGATCAACATAGAATAGGATAAGATGAAGAAGAGGAGATTGAAAAATATAAACTAAGATTTTGATATACAGAGGGATAGAAAAATAATGGTGCTACAATTTTGATTATAATTTTTAGAAACGCCCATTTTTATGGGACGCTGTTATTTTTATTGGCTGCACCTCTGAGTCATGATCAATTTTATAGACCATTATGAGAAATGATCAGTGGATGGGGCTGCTAGGAAAGATCAGTGGGTTGGACTACAAAGGTTTATCAGTAGGCGGGGCTTAAAAGAATGATCATTTGGTGGGGCTTTGAAAAATAATTAGCTTGAGGGATTGTAAATAATGATCATTAAATAGAATAATAAAGAATCATCCGTGAGCGGGGCAATGAATATTGTTCAGTACGTCAGGCTATAAATAATTATTATCAGTGGGTGGGGATGTAAAGAACGATCAGTGGATTAGAAATTAAAAAAACTGCTTATTATTTTTTTTAGAAATGTTTGCAGTACCCAGGATAATATTGATTTTACAATTTTTATACACGGTCATTTTAAAAACCACGCCTATTATCGAACACGCCCCTTAAATATAATACGTAAGCAGTCCTATCAGGGAAGCTTATTGGATATATGGGTACGTTATCCAGGTAATTAGATACGTCTTTTAGTTCCTTAATATAATTTTTATACATTTTCATCAACAACTTTAATCTAGACTGGCCACGCCTTTCCGTCATGCTCGCTTTTCTAGACCACTATGAATAATAATCTGTAGATGAGGCTACTAAGAATGATGACTGGGTAGGGCTATAAAGGTTCATCAGTGGGTGGAACTCTTAAGTGGGTGGGACTCTGAAGTGGGTGGGTCTCTAAAGTGGGTGGTACTCTAAAGTGGGTGGAACCCTAAAGTGTGTGGAACTCTAAAGTGGGTGCGACTCTAAAATGGGTGGGTCTCTAAAGAATGTACAATGGGAAAGGTTATAAAGAATTATCAGTAACTAGTGGGCGTGGCAATTAGTAATTCTCAAAGACTATGGATAAGTGGGAGTGATCAGTGGGCGTGATCAATGGTTGTTCAAATAGCGCCTGGCTAAAATAAAATCATCAGTGGATGTTTGTTAAATGGGTGGGGCTATAAAAATTATTATTAGGTGGAACTATAATCTAGGATCAATAAATGAGTCTATAAAGAATGGTTAGTAAAAAAGGATTATAAAGAAAGATCAGTGGGTGGGATTATAAAGAAGGCTTGTTGGCTCGGCCTGTAAAGATTGATAATAAGACGAGTCTTTAAAGAATGTGAAGTGTATGAGAATATCAAAAATTCTTAGATGATGTTTATTTAAGGAACTGAGAATAAGCGTTTTAATAAGGTGGCTAAAATGAATACCTAATATCACTAACAAGTGGGCGTGACCATATGGAATTCTGAATGGAAATGGCCCAGTAGGAATGATGAGTGGGTGTTAAAATAGGGCGTGGCTAAAATAAGCACTCAGTATGTCTAGCTAATGGGCGTGGCTATTACTTCTTAAAGGGTCTGGTTTCAGTGGGCGGGTTTAGAGGGTGTAAAAAAGGAATATGATTCTATTTGATTTCGGAAGGTATAGAAGGTTTCGTCCAAGGGACGAGATATGACACAACAGAAAATGTATTTACCTCGCGGTTTTAACGACGTGGACCATTTTGTTTGAGGGTGCGGTTTTCCCAATTTTCATGTCGATACAGAAAGTGATATACACAACCCGATTCGAGTCGAAGCTCGTTTCTGCGAGACATGTCATGTTGTCCCACTTTCGTTTCCGTATGAACGGAAAACAGGGAGTCTGTATAACCCCGAATGGTTGAATCAATCGCGGTGCAATTCGAGTGAGAAATATTCAATCGATGGAAAATACGAGAATGAGAAATATCACCAAGAAAAATATTTGGACGACAAATATTTGATTGAAAATATCTGAATGATAGATGTCTGGCTGAGAAATATTGTGAGTTACAAATAGTACTATTTGCAGGGTAGCTTTTAGAGCCAATATTTTTCTCCGGTGCCAATAATTGTATCATTTTTAGGATTTCGCGATCGGGGCACAAACTTTTAGGGTGGGGAAGTAAGAGGGAAAGTTAGGACAAATAAAATCAAATAAGCGGAGGGGAATCAGAGGAACTTAAAAAAAAGAAAGTAAGAAAATTAAGGACGGAAAATTAGGTGAAGTGAGAGAAAATAAGGTGTGTGGAAGTAGAAGAAGTATCTGAAAATAAAAAGAGTAGAAGTAGAGGAAGCGAGAGAAAATTATGAGAGCAAAGCTACAGAAAGTGAAGGAAAATAAAATAAGGATAAGTAAGGAAAATGAGGGAAGTATAAATAAGGAAACTGAGGCGAATGAGCAGAGAGAAAGTAGAGGTGTTCAAGTATGGTAACTGACGGGAAGTAATGGGAAATGAAGGGTGGGTGTAGAAAAAGTGAAATGACTGAAAATAAGGTCGGTTAGTAGGAGGCATTGAGGGAAAGGAGAGTAAGGTAATGTTGCTTAGGAGGAGAGACGCAGCCAAAACAGTGAAAGAGAAGCTGGGAAAGATAAATGTTAGCGAGGGAAATTCGGAGAGGGAGATTAGAGGTGGAAGAAGTTAAGGAAGGAAAGGGAAACGATGGGTCAAGGGCGATAAAGGGAAGTAGAGGAACTTTGGGAAAGGAAAATAGTAGTAGTGAGGGGATAAAAACTGAATGTAAGAGAAGTGAGTGGAAATGAGGAGCTTGAAAGTAGGGAAAACGAGAGTAAATTATAAGGGGCAAGAGTAGGACAAGTATGAGCATGCAAAATGTGATAAGTGGGACCTAGGCGAAGTGTAGGAAATGGTTAAAAGTCTGTTCAAGTAGGGAGGGAAAGCAAGGGATAGTAGGATAGAGCTTGTGAGGAATTAAAGCAGCTTGGGGCAATTAAAGTAGGAGTAAGTAAAGTTAGAGGAAATGAAGGGGGGAGTGGGAGAAGTAAAGGCATGGAAGAAATAATGGATGCGAGGTAGAGAAAGTGTGGGAAATGATTGAAAGTCTGTTAGCGTAATAAGGGGAAGCAAGGGAAAGTAGAGTAGTGCTGATGATATGGAGGGAGAATTAAAGGACCAAGAAGTGGAGTAAGGGAAGGAAAGTGATGGTTCATGGGAGAGGAAGTAGGAAAAATTTGGGAAGTGAAAGTTAGTGAAGTGAGGGGATGAGCACTAAGGAGAGAGAAAATGAGGTGAGAGAGAATGTACAGGTGGGTGGGATATAGGGAAAGAGTGGGAATTAATTGAAAGTCAGGTCGGGCAGTGAGGAGAAGCAAGATATGGTGGGGTAGTGCTGGTGAGTAGGGAGAAAGGAATTAAGGCAGAAAGAAGTGAAAGAAGGGAGGGGAAGTGTTAATTGATGGGAGGGGAAGAAGGAAAAGTGAATGATTTTTGTTTTTAGAATATGTTTAGCTTAAAGATGAGCTTTTTTATTTTATAGTGTTCAATGAGGTGAAGCAATGGTTGTGACATTGCTGATACTCGAAGAGGGATTGATCCTCTATTACTCAGCATCCATCAACTTCTGTACTCAATCCAGTGACACGTGGGATATTCTCATAATCGATAGCTTGCAATTTGTTCTAGTAATTTTTAGTACCTTGATAATCCCAGAAAATAAATCAGAGTGGTTATAAAATCCCCTAGAGATTGCGGAAATTTATTAAACGAGAGAACAATTGGGAAGAGGGTCTGTGGTATATAGTGGATAATATCAATTATTGTCCAACGCCGTTCAGAAATTACTTCATGCTATTTTTAAAACTTGTTTCCACTATAAGACGAATTTTTGAGAAGAGAGTTGAATTTTTTGGTTAAGAAAGATGAAGTTTTAATAATAAATTTTCGAACTAAAAACCTTTGTTTAAAAACTAGTTTTATTTAAAGACCTATCTCTTTAGTTAGAAATATTTTTATTTTAAATCAAAAACAGTTGCATTAAAAAACAACTTTTTAACAAAAAAGTTTTTTTAACCAAAACAGATTATTTGTTAATAAAGTATTTGAACTTCAACCAAAAAAAAAAGAATATTTAAATGTTTAGTAAAATAAAATTAATTTTCAAACAAAATGAAAACGAATGATTAATAAAATAGTTAAATTTTCAACCCAAGAAATTAGTTATCAGCGAAAAAAAAAGGATTTTTTGACAAATGAGTTCAAAAATAAATCAACTATTTTATTAAAAAAAATAATTAATTCTCAACACAGCATGGAATAGTTAATATTAAAAATACCAGAATATTTTTATTTTAAACAAAAAACAGTTAAATTTAACCATTGAAGGTGAATTTTGAACTAAAAAGTTGGATTTTCAAAAAAGAAAAACAGATTAATTTTGAAACAATTACTTAAACTTTTTAACAAAAATAGAATAGTTAAATTTTTAGTAAGAAAAAATACATTTTCAACCATAATCTAAACAAATGATTAATAGAAATTTTAAGTTTCCAACCAACTTCTTAAACCCCTAACCAAAAATAGAAAATTTAAATTTTCAGTAGAAAAATTAATTTTTGAACAAAAAATTTATTCGTCAATGAAAAAAAAAAACAATTTACAAATTAGTTCAAAAATAAGGCAACTGCTTGATTTTTAAATAAAATTGAATCTCAACAAAACATGTAATAGTTAATATTAAAGAAACAAAAATATTTTTATTGTAAATCAAAAACAGTTGAATTGAACAAAAAAAATTTTTATCAAAAAGTTGAATAATTAATCAAAACCGATTAATTCTTAACCAAGTTTTTAAACTCTTAAGCAAAAATTTAATAGTTAACTTTTAAGTAGAAAAATTAATATTCAACCCAAAAAATTATTCTTCAACGAAAAAAAAATTTTTACAAATTAGTTCAAAAATAAACCAACTAGTTTATTTTCTAAAGAAAAAAATGAATTTTTAACAAAACATGTATTTGTCAATATTAAAAAAACAACAAATATTTTAATTCTAAATCAAAAACAGTTGAATTAAAAAAAAACTTTTCAATCAAAAAGTACAAGTTTCATTCACACAGATTAATTTTTAACAAAGTATTTAAACATTTAAGCAAAAGTAGAATAGTTAAAACTAGAGAAAAAAATTTTTTAACCAAAATTAAAATAAGCCTTGGTTGAAAATAGTTAAATTTTCAACCAAAGAAATTATTCTTCCAAAAAAAAAATGATTTTTTGATAAATTATTTCAAAAAAAACCAACTAGTTCATTAAAAAAATAAATTCTCGGAAAAGCATTTAATAGTTAATATTAAAACAACCCAAATATTTTTATTTTTAACAAAAAACAGTTGAATTTAAAAAAACTTTTTAACAAAAAAGGTGATTTTACAACCAAAAAAGATTACTTTTTAACAAAGTACTTGAAATTTTCATAAAAAATAGAATAGTTAAATTTTTAGTGAAAAAAATTCTTTTTAACCAAAATCAAAACGAATTATTTGTAGAATAGTTAAGTTTTCAACGAAGGAAATTATTCTTCAACGAAAAAAAAGGATTTTTGAACAAATGAGTTTAAAAATTAACCAATCAGTTCATTAAAAAAAATTAGTTCTCAACAAAGCATGTAATAATTAATATTAAAACAACCAAAAAATTTTTATTTTAAACAAAAAGAAGTTAAATTCAATCATAGAAGGTGAATTTTGAACCAAAAAGTTATAAATTCAAATAAGAAAAAAAAATTAATTTTGAACCAAATACTTGACTTTTTGAACAAAAATAGAATAGGTAAATTTTTAGTAAGATAAAATCAATTTTTAACCAAAATCAAGACAAATGATTCAGACATTTTTTACAATTTCAAACAAGGAAATTATTCTTCATAGGAAAATAATGATTTTTTGACAAATTAGATCAAAAATAAACCAAGTGAATATTGAAAAACAAAAAATTTTTTTCTATTTTAAATCAAAAACATTTGAATTTAAAAAAATTTAAACAAAAAGTTGAATTTTTAAAATTTTTATTT
>JAAAKG020146498.1:0-10657 GCA_010014905.2 Druon quercuslanigerum
GTAGAAAGTGTTTTGAAATCCCTTTTAATGCTGTAAATCTCTTGAATTTTCCTGATATCTGTTATATACAAGAATTTT
Source organism: Druon quercuslanigerum (assembly GCA_010014905.2). Lineage (NCBI taxonomy): Eukaryota > Metazoa > Arthropoda > Insecta > Hymenoptera > Cynipidae > Druon > Druon quercuslanigerum. Next base: position 79 of record JAAAKG020146498.1, read on the forward strand.
TATGCAATTTTTGAAGTTTTAACTTGCAAAGTATTAATGTTCTTAAAAAATGAAATAGTTATAATACATTTTCAGAATAAATAAATTTTATTTTAAACAAAAAAATTAATTTGCAATAGGTACAAAATAGTTAAGTTTTATAAAACAAAAATGCGGATTTTCAATTTTAAAAATACAACTTTTTAACAAAATTTCTAGATCCTCGGCGAAAAAAATTAATTTTGAAGAAACGAGATCAATATTCTACACAAAGAGAATGAATTTTTAGTATTTAAAAAAATAATTTTTTTACAAAGAAGTTCAAATAATTAAAAAGTTAGTAATAATTGAATTTAAATTTAAAAATGGTAAGTTTTAACCAAAAATGGAAGATTTCAAATTTCAGTTGAAAAAACTGATTTTCAGAAAGAAAACAAATTATGAGCCAGTCGAATACAATAAAAAGGCGAATTTTTAAACAAATTGTTGAATTTTTAACTTATAAACAAAACATTTACTACAAAAAATTAAATATTTTCATTTTCAGATTTAAAAAAATTATATTTTATTTAAAAAAATTACATTTCGACTAAGTAGATACATTTTCAATCAGAGGTGAATCTTGAAAAAAATAACTTTTTAACAATGAGGTTAAACTTCTAACCAAATTAAAAAAAAACTTTTTAAACAAAAATAGTTAACTTTTAAGTCAAAAAATATGAATTTTCAACATTAAATTTATTTTGTTTATTTATTATTATAATTATTATTTTCCTTCAAGAAAGTTGAATTATTAAGCAAAAACTTGAATTTTCATATTAAAAAAAATAAGTTTTCGAATAAAAATTAAATCGTTACTTTTGCAATTAATTGTAAACAGAAAACAAAAACAAATTTGAAACCAAAAAACACGGATTATTCACTAAATTGTTAAATTTTCAACCAAAAATATAAATTTTTGACAAATAAAGTAATTTTTTATCAAATTGTTCAATTTTTAATAAAGTAGGTATATTTTTAAAAAAAATACCAATTTTTCACGATTTTTCATCGAAGTTTTTAAGTTTTGAAGCCAAAAAGATGAATTATCTACAAAGTAGTTAAACTATTGAACCGAAAATATAATTCTGCAAAAAAAGGAAATTTTCAATAACTAAATTATTTTTCAAACAAATAGTTTTATTTTTATTGAAATGTTGAAATTTTAAGCCAAGGAATTGCATTTTTGCAAAAATGTTGAATTATTAACAAAAGAGCTGATTTTTTACTAATAGGAATAACTTTCTGCAAAGGAAAATAATTTTTAACAAAATGCATCAATCTTCAACCATGTAATTGCATCTTTGTTTCGCAAAAATAAACTTGCAACTAAATGGCTAAATAAACAAAAAATATTTTATCTTCAACACAAAAAATTGACTTTTTGACAAACTAGTTGCATTTTTATCCAAATTAATTAACTTTACGCCAAATAATATAATTTTAAACCAAAGAAGATAAATTCCGAACCAAAAATATAATATTAAACTTTTTAATAAAAAAAAAACTTGCAAACCAAAAAATTAAATATTAAACAAAAATAGTTGGATTTTTTCTTAGTTGAGTTTTCTTAAAACAACTAAAAAAATTTATTATTGAATTTTCTTATAGTTTAACATGATAAATCGTACTTAGCGTTATCAAAGTCCATACAAATTTTACCGCTCCCCTCCCCCCACCTCTAACCCTCCACCCAACCAAAAATTTGGCTTGACCCCCTTATCACTCAAATTTGTAACTTAGTTTATGTACAGCCCCTAAATGTATAAACAATAAAAATGTATAGAAAACAATTTAAGGATATAAAATAGCAATAGAAAATACAAATAGTACAGAGTTTCAATTTATTATCAGAGCTTTCAATACAATTCACAAATAATTCGGATTTACATTTCAGGCACTAGCGAAGTTCACAACCTTGTCGATCACTTCTGAAAAAAACATCACTTGCATAAATAATCGCTCGTTCTGAAAAATTAGATTTCAAATTAATTTTAACTCACGCGAGGTGCTAATACGACCCATTAGTTCTTTTGCAGCTTCGACTGATTGATCTGCGATTTCTTGAGCTATATGACCAACAACTCCAGCCCAATTTTGTTTGAAAAAAATTCTTAAAGCTTTCTGCACCACATGACCGACAGCTTGACCAACTTTTGTGCTTGCCTCAACAGTTATCAATCCATCTCGATGATTATTCATATTATCGACGACATTGTTTATACCTTTTACAGTCTGATAAAGAAAAAAAATATTTAAAAAATGACCCGAAATCCAAGGATTAGTATGATGAAAAAGAGATTCTTACGTGATTTGTTATGATTTCTAGGATACTCGTAAATACTCGTGCGACAAGTTGTATCATTTCATTGGGTGATGCATCTGGATCTGTTTGACTTACACGAGCAGCATCTGGTGTTACTTGACTTCCACGTTCTGATTTTTGAGGTTTTCGTTTTCGGGAAGGTTTAGAACGATAATCTCTGATACTTCTCGGCTCAGCAGAATCAGGAGAATTAGATTTTGAGTAAGAACTTGCTGCTTTGTTTTCACTTGTATCAGCCTTTGCCACTTCTTCACCGTTGAAAAATGCCCCTCTAGCTAAAGGCGCATCAGCATCGTCAGCGTAATCATCACTGTAATCTAAAAGATAAAATAATTTACGCTGCAAGATTTTAAGTGAAAGTGATAAAATTAATTTTAATAATATTCAACTTACATTGTGCTGCAGAGAGAGCGAATAAGCTTCCAATCAAGAAAATAAAGATTGTCTTCATTTTTAACACGAATATTGACACTAACTTTGTAACAACAATCCACTCGTTAGACTGTCGTGAAATAGTTATACAATTTTCTTTTATATACGTCAATCTTATACTCAGCGGTTTAGAAAAGATCAATTTTCTTTACTACTTTTGATTAAAGTTAGTACCCTCTCGCGTCTATTACGTCAAAAGAAACATTGAGTAGTGATAAGGGAATTATTCAATTATGCATTAAAGCATGATTCCGTAAATTGAATTTGCTAACTCAATGTAGAAATTCATCAGTGAGACAAGGAGTAAGATTTTGGTTAGCTCGGATATAAATGAAAATAAAATATTGATGATATTTAATTCAATAAGCGCTCGGCCTCAGTTTGGAAAAAAACTTCATAATATTTAATATTCGAGAGATGTTTCAAAGAAGGAAATTCTATTATAGTTTATTACGATTGCACTAAATATGAATATTTTATAGTCATTTGTTATTTAGTGTAATCTCAACTAAAGAAAATCAACGCACTTTAGTTTTTGACCAGAAAATTCAAAAGCTATTCGCCTCGATGGCTTTAACACTGAGTAGATGGTAAGTAATTACTCTCCGTAAAACAACACGAACTTAATTACAGGCGGCCAATCAAGGCGCGAGTCGACTAAAAAAAATCTTGAAACTTCAAGCATTTAGAAAAAGTCAAAAACGTTGAAGGTTTTTCACATATGTAATGAGTCATTGTAGGTTGTTATCTGGGTAGGTAGTGGATACTTTTTTTTGCTAAATTAGCATAAACATAAATTTTAAAATTCATTACAATAATTAATGATTCTTCAAATTATCACTTTTTAGTTTTAGCAAATTTGAATTGTGGAAATTTAAACATTTAATTTGAAATTGTTCATATTGACAAGATTTTGGTTTCAAAAGAATCGCTCAATTTTGAAAGCTCTGAAATGAAACCAATTGAAATTGGTTTTATTCTAAAGGATAAAATTAGCAAATTATAAAAATTTTGACTATACTATATATATATATATATATATTTTGAAAAAGGCTAAGCAAAACATTTTTGATGCTACACATTTTTATTGTAAAAAGTTCCGTTAGGTCAGAAAACTCTCAATATAAATTGGCAAACAATGCACATTTTTTATTCTTTATGCTTATAACTGTTTTTTTTTTAATTTTGGCTACACAAAACAAATTGTATAGTACAAACAAAAAAGTATTGAAAAATGAAAACTCTAAAATTTGTTAAAAATTGTAAATTTAATTTTAAACCTAAAATATGATTTTTTAATAAAATTATTAATTTCCGGTGAAAAAAGGCTATATTTGAAATCTAACGAGTTTTTCTTAACAATAGAAATTGTAAGAGAAAATTTGCTACGAAACATAAAAATTTGTATTTCAAATTTTAATTTAATTATAAAATAATTTTTGTTTTAAAAAAATGGAAGAATGTTGTTACTCATCTTTTAAATGTTTTTTTTAAATCAATTTTCATTGCAAAATGTTAAAATTGATATTTTCAGTGAAAACTGCTAACATAAATGGCATAATTTAAATAAAAAAAAAATGCATGCATATTCAGAGCCTATAAAAAATAATTTGAAAAAATAACAAATACACAAATAAAAAAAATTTTTAATTTTTAATAAATATATACTATTACCGAATTATAAAATTTCAGCTAAAAAGATTTTTAATTGACAAAAAATAAAATTCTGAATTTGAAAATATCCGAAACTAAAATTCACCAACTGCAAGACTAACTTATAAAATAAAATAATTAGTAAAATTCTATAAATATTTCAATTCCCCAAATTTAGTACTGCTAAACATGGCTAATTAATAATTAATTTATGAACTATTAATGAAATTATAAATAAAGCAAACAATTTAATTTAACATCAATTATTAAGTTATTCATTTATTTCGGTAATCTTAAATTTCAGAAAATTTAAATTTCAGGAATAGAAATATTTTTTTGAATTTAACACTTAATTTATTGTATAATTCAGTCAACGTATAATTATTTAATTTATATTTTCACATAAAAAAATGATATTTAATTGACAAAAAATAAAATTCCGAATTTGAAAATATCCCAAACTAAAATTCAGCAACTTCGAGACCAACTTATAAAATAAAATAATTATTAAATTTCTATAAATATTTCAATTCCCCAAATTTAGTACTACTAAAGATAGTTAATTAATTATTAATTTATAAGCTATATTTGAAATTATAAATAAGGCAAACAATTTAATTTAACATCAATTAATAATTTATTCATTTATTTTCCGTAATCTTAAATTTCGGCCAATTTAAATTTCAGGAATAGAAATATTTTTTTGAATTTGACACTTAATTTATTGTATAATTTGATCAATTTATAACTAGTTAATTTATATTTTCGGCAAGTCTTTTTTGCTTATTATAATAATTAATTATAATTATTAATAAAATAAACTAATTTTTTTATATTAGCGTTTTACAACATAATCCTATTGTATATTAAATATAATAATTAGATATATCTATGAATTACAAACAAGGAATATGATAAATCGTAAAAAAAAATTTTTTATTACAATTTTATTAAATAAGGAACTCTTAAATTCCACATTTTTTAAATCAAATAGACTTTGTAACGAAGCTAAAATATTATAACATTTGTATAGACACTCTGAAAGAAAGCCTTTTAACAAATATTTTTTATCTTAGGCAACACTCAAATTATTCGAAAATTATTTTGCGAAGTTCTTTATTAAATCTATGTTGAAATTAAATTATGAGAATTAAGAACAACAAAATAAGTATTATTAGTTTGTCTTTTAATTTATATAAATATAATTTTCATAAGATTCTTGAAAAAATAAAAAAAAAAGATTATTGAGCATTTCAGACGTGTCAGAAAAAAATCTAGAAGATTATGAAGAAATTTTTTATTTTATAGGATTTTACCAAATATTAGGAAAAATTCAAGTCTTTTTAAAAGATGCTTAAGACTTTTAGAAGTTGGGAAGGAATCAAGAACTATTTGTTAAATTTTCTAAAATGTTTCCCACTTTTCAAATATTCATAATCTATGAAAAACGTCTTAAATTCTTGAAAATATTTTTTACTTGAAAACTTTCGAAATTATTTTAAAGCATTTTGCATCTCTTCAATTCTGCTAATTATTTCTTGCGTTTACTCAATTTTTCATTTATTTTTATTTTGTAAGCTTAATAAATTGAAACATTTTGTCTCAAAATCTTCTAAACTCTTTTTTGAAATTTTAAGAAATCGTTTGATATCCTTTCTAATCTGATATATCTTTTTTAATTAGTTTTTAAAGTTCATTTTTAAAAATAAAAAATTACAAAAATTGCCCAAAAATCGCTCAGATTCTTTTTTTACAATTTAAAAAAAAAATTATCTTTTTAAATAATCTCTTAAAGTTAATTTTTCAAAACAAAATATTATTTTAATTGTTCCTAACAACCTGAAAAAAAGTGTTTCATTTTCGTGAAACTTTACAAAATTCTGAAAACATCTTTACAATGTTTAATTATTTTTGAATCGTTTAAAAACTTCTGAATATCTTTTAAACCTAATGGTTTGTTTAAAATTATTTAAAATGGCAAAATTTCAAAATGTTGCTTTAAAATTTTTTACACACTTTTTAAAATTTTTAGGAAATAATTCAAAATTTTTTATGATCTTTCTTCAACTTTCTCTTGACATTTCCTTAAAAATCAATGCATGTTTTCACTGCATACTAACAAAATTTTTTTAATTTTGGCTAAACGAAACAAAATTCATAGTCCGAACAGAAAAAATATTGAAAAATCGAATAAAAAGTCAAAAATTTGTTTAAAATTGTAAATTTAATTTTGAAAAATAAAATATGATTTTTAATTAAAATAACTCATTTCCGGGGAAGAAGGCTTACAAACTTAATTATTGTTTAAAACATTTTCTTTGAAATTTAACGAGTTTTTCTTGACAATAGATATTTTAGATGAAAATCGCTAAGTAAAATAAAAAAATTATATTTAAAAATGTATTCAAATTTTCTAATTAAATTTTTATCATAAAAAAATGGTTAAAGATTATATATAACCTTTTGAATCTTTTTTTTTAAATAATCGATTTTCAGTGGAAAATGCTAACATAACCTAAAATGCATCCAAAATTGTAAAATTTGTTTGAGGTCAAGATCGATATTTTCAACAAAAAAAGCTAACTTATCCTACAATTGTGAAAAAAATTTATTTTTTGAAATATAATGATTTTTTCGTCTTTACTATTGACGCCCGTGTTAAAACGTAACTTAACCTAAAAAATTTTTCAAATTTTTAATCTTCTTTGAAATATTTCAAATATAATTTATTTGGATTAAAAATACTAATTCGCGACAAAAAATATTAACATAATTCAATATTGTTAAAAGTTTCTTAATTTTGTTCAAATAATAATGACTTTTGATTGAATATCTCAAAATTTGATGTAAAACGTCAACTTAACCTAAAATTGTTTAAAAATTAAAATTCTTCTTTGAAATTTGTAAACGTTTGTTATAAAAAAAAACTAAATGATATTTCTTTAAGAATATCACTTTCAGATAAAAGACCAACATAACCTAAATTTGTTGTACAATTGTAAACCATCTTATGTTAGAAATCCAATAATTATCATTTAAAATACCCGATTTTTTGTGAAGTATTTGCAATGATCGGGAATTTAAAATTAAAAAAAAATCTTGTATAACCTTTAATGATTTTTATAAACATTAATTTTTCGTGTAAAACGCTAACATAAACTAAAATTAATAAAAATTGAGACCCACGATTTTTCTTTAAAAATGTTGATTTCTGTTGATATATAGATGTTTACGAAAAATCATTAATATGAAACGTTAATGCTATAAACGTAAAATGTTTTCAATACTTTATTAGATAACTTGAAAGTTTTAATTTAATTGCACAAGAATATTTAAAAAGCGCAATTTTTTCAAATTGCGTAACGTTTTCTACGATCGTTTTTTTATTTTTACTAAAAAGGATAATTTGTTAATTTAATTTTAAAATTTTGAAATTTTATACATAAGGCAATTAAGATAATCAATTTTTTGAAAATTTATAGGCCTTTAGAATGCAATTCAAAAACAAACTTTAAAGGAATCTTAAAAAAATGAAAAAAATTGATTTAATTTTGAAACACTTTTTTTTATTTATTATTTTTTTTAACATTAATATGTTAATTCTATATCATTTTCTCCGTCAATAAAAAAAAATGTGGACCTGTAACTTTAGGATTTAAAGTTTAGGAATTAACTTTAGGAATTAAACTTTAAAAATTAAATTGAAATAACTTTTAGAATTCATTCCTGAACCGATTTTAGATTTTGTTTTTTTTTTTAAGTTTTCGAATTAAATTTAAAATTGATGTGTGCTAGGAAATTTTAAATTGCTGTACCGCCCTTATTATCCTTTGATTTAATGCGTAGGTGCGTAGGGAAGCTAGAACCAAGTTTCCCAAGTATTTTCATTTTTATAAACAAAATTTTATATTAATTGACTCATGGTGCAGTGTTCATTTTTTTAAATAATTATATTTGAGTGCAAAAAAAATTAAATATACAAATACACATTATGGTTGTTATAATAAAAAAATTATTTCTTCTCATTCAATATTATTTGTTAATTTTATGAAAAAATTCATAGCATGGATTTTGAAGAGCCCAAATAAATAATTTTTATTCTTAATTATTTTTAATGATGTTACCTTTCATGTTTAGAGTTTAAAATTTGAAATTTGATATTATTTATTAGCATGAAAGGTAACATCATTCAAAATAATTAGGATTAAAAATTATTACTTTTGGCTGTTAAATATCCTCGCTATGAATTTTTTCATAAAATTAACAAATAATATTCAATGACAAGAAAAGATTTTTTTTATTATAATAACCGTAAAGTGTATTTTTATATTTTATTTATTTTTTGCACCTAAAATATAATATTTAATGAGGTATTCCCATGATCAACTACACCTTGACAACAAAAGTGAGTATTTTTATTGCAAAATATTATTTTTAAAAATGAACACTGTACAATGTTACAATTAATATTATATATGAAAAAACCTCATTCAATATTATATTTTAGGTGAAAAAAATAAATAAAATATAAAAATACACATTATGGTTGTTATAATAAAAAAATCGCTTCTTCTCATTCAATATTATTTGTTAATTTTATAAAAAAATTCATATTATCGATTGTTACGAGCCGAAATGAATAATTTTTTATCGTAATTATTTTCGATGATGTTACCTATCATGCTTCGATTAAAAAATTTAAGATTTGATATTATTTATTAGCATGAAAGGTAACATCATTCAAAATAATTAAGATTCAAAATTATTACTTTCAGCTCTTAAAAATCCACGCTATGAATTTTTTCATAACATTAACAAATAATATTCAATGAGAAGAAAAGATTTTTTTAAATTATAACAACCATAATGTGTATTTTTATATTTTATTTATTTTTTTCACCTAAAATATAATCAAAAAATTTTAATTTGATATTATTCATCAATCTTATAAACATACAAAACATTCCTAGCAATATAATTCATGAAAAATTAAGAGAAAAAAACGTATTTTTCTTTCTATAAATATCCATAGTATTTTTTATGTGACTTGTTTACAAATCTAACAAATAGTTTTACGATCAATTATCACTTTTTCTATAAAAGCGAATAAATATATCGCTGAAATATTACTTTAAAAAAGAACAATCCCCGATTTTGACTATTTGAAATTAAAATTTGTTTACAACAAATGCGCATCAAGTCCAAGATATACTGAGCAAAGGATAGTTTTTCTTCCAAATACGGATTTCAAGAATTCTGAGGGAAATGAAAGAAGTAGAAAACAATGAAAAGGTTTGAAAACTTTTAGTTTATTTTAAAAAATTCCAAAGAATTTAAGATGTTTTAATTCCTCAATAATAATAAATAAATTTAAAGAATAAAATAATTTATTATCTTCAAATTTTGATTTAAAAAAAAAAACAAATAAAAACTACAAAAAATCATTTGCAGACCTAAAAAAGCTTAGCCAAACCTCTACACAATTTAAAAAAAAACAATGAATTTATGGCAGTCATGTTTCTCCAAAAGGAAAAAGTTTTGGGGTAATTAAGGTTTAGGGTAATTATTCAATCAGAATTTTTTTAGAATAAAAAAGTTATCTTTGACTTAAGGGGCTTTAAAAAAAGAGCTTTAAAAAAAATTCTCTTCGAATCCCATTTTTCTAAATCAAATCAAAAAATAAATAAAAGAAATTATTACTGAGTGAAAGAAATAACTTCTTTATCGGTATACAAATTTACTTACCAACAGAAATCAGTAGTAGAAGAAACAGTAAAAAGAAGAAACGAGTCATCTTCCTGTAACAAAAATTTTTTAAAAATATTTGTAAAGATAAAAAATGATTTATAATTCTATTTTTGATTTTTGTTTTTGTTTTTAGTCGATTATTTCTTTATCAACATGGTAACCCAAGTCGCATGTATAACGTAGTTTAATTATTTTCCGTGGCGGTAGTTACCGACAAGCCTTTCTCTTAAAATGTAAGTAAGGTAGATTTCTGTTCTATTCTTTGCCTAATTTTAATTTATTTATAATTATAAATAATTTATTATTAAATACATAATAACCAATGTATATATATATATATATATATATATATATATATATATATATATATATAAACTATATCATTTTTGAGAAAAACTGAAA
>JAAAKG020146499.1:0-10656 GCA_010014905.2 Druon quercuslanigerum
GTGTTGCGGAGTGAACGTGTTATTTAAATAAATAACGCGAGAATTCCAGATCAATCTAAAAATTTTATAACCCCTTCGTCACACTACTCCCCTCCTTCCGAGTGAGTCATGCCTACCCCGAAAGGGAAACGGCTTAATGGTGTAATAATAATAATAATAATAATAATAATAAATTCAGATTCGTGATCAGTGACTCCAAAAATCCTTGTACACTAATTTTTTTTCAAAATTCAGAAAACTCTTTTATTTTGGCCGCCATATTTGATCCGACATTTTGGATTTTCAAACTCTGATTTCAGATTCGTGATCAGCGACCCAGAAAACCTCTGTATACCAATTTTTAGATAAAATAAAAAAACATTCCCAATTTCGGCAGCCATATTGGGTCAGCGACCCCAAAAACCCTTATGTACCTATTTTCATAAGGATATAATGGAAAGTTTTTTCAATAATGAATTTATTCAACAAAAAAGGCTTTTTTTCATCTTTGTTTATAAGTATTAATAAATTTAAGAAAACATTTTAGACCCTTCGCATATAAATGTCAATTTTCTATCATTCTGCGAGCATGAAATTAAAAAAAAACCCTGTGTAAAATCCAATAAAGACAACTGTGAAATCGCAAAAAATGATATGAAAAAAGGTGGGAATACGGCATTCCCACCATGCCGCAAAGGTTTAAAGTCTTACCCCTTAAATCATATCCCTCATTTTAATGGGGTTTTTTTTAGGATTATTATGTTATTTTTAGACTACCTGTACCATTTGGCTCCCACCTTATGTCATTTTACAACATCTTACAACATTTTGCCCTCTTCTTATGCAAATTCACCCCACTATGATACCATTATACCCCATCCTAATACTATTTTACTCGCATTAATATTACATTTTGCCCAATTGCTATGTCGTTAAAAGATGAAATCATCAAAAAAAAATTTCAAAAATAGATTATTGTTGTATGTCTCTCCATCTTTATACCATTTTACATTATTCCTATATCATTTTGTCCCATACTTAAGGATTTCTTCCCCTCCTTGTGCGATTTTGTTCTAAACTTTTGCCATTTTACCACATTAATATCCAATTTTGCCCTATTATTAGCTCATTTTGCTCATTTTTCTGCAATTCTGCTTCATCATATAGAAGCCCTTGTAATGTCAATAATTTCGAAAAGTATTTAATTCGTTTAGTTGAATAATTATGCAATTTGTAGGGCTTATTTTCTTCACTAATATCCCTAAAAATACCAAAGGATTTCTAAGAATATTGACTAATTTTTTTAGCTATGTAAAATATTTGGAAAATTTTGTTTTTATGGCAAAACTTTTTTCGCTCACATAACTTAAAGCTGATGTAAGAATAGAAAAGATTCGTTGATTCCAGACGATTCAATGGATCGTACATAAATAAATTTTATTTATATGGTTATGATTGTTATAGTCATTTACAATATTTGAAAAATCGTTTTTTATGTATCAACATTTTTTTCATTACCATAATTCAAAATTCGTGCAAAAACAAAAAAAGAATCATCGATTCATGAAAAATCTATTTCACCTTTAATTTTAATATATTCTAGTTAAGAGTACGAAAGTTATATTCATTATTGGTAATAAAAGAAACTATTTCTACAGAAAATCTTTTTTTATTAACATAATTCCAAGTTAAAGCAAAAATAGAAAAGACTCCAAAATTAGAGAAGTTTTCTTTTTTTTGTTTGTACATTTTAACAAACCTTAGAAGATAGGAAATATAATTTGCTAATTAATCACAATGAGGAAGCAAGGTGCTCATTATTCGGAAATAATTTTTTTTCTAATCATACATAAAGATTTTGCAAAAAAGAGAATATTTTAATACATATTTTTATAATTATAGGGTGGAGGAATCAATTTTCAAAGACGTAACTATTGCCTGATGACCAATGTAATATTCTTTCCACTTTTTTATGTACATCACTTAATTTTTATGATTTAGAACCTTAGAAGATTTATGTAATGGTTTACAAAAAGCTAACATACTAAAATTTTAGGTTAGAAGAAACCAATTTTTTCAAAATCTCTTCCAGCTGGTGTTATAATTTTTTGAAAATAATTTTGATCTAGTAAGGTCACCTTAAATAGTTTTTTCGTATGAAATATTGTTACCTTTGTTTTGGGTATTCTATACAGAAAGTAACAACGGATTTCGAAATTTTCTTTGTTTTTAAATACCTTTAATCTATTTTTGAAAGGGTTAAATGACAAATATGGAGCAGAGAGTGCTTTTGAAAACCATTAATTTTTCAATTTGCTCGTTAGGTTAGAGGGATATAATAAAAGGGTGCGTGTCCTGGGGGATAGAAAAGACCGAGACTGATTACACTGGAGGTCGAACTGGATTGGTGGAACCCCTTTAAAAAAATCGACAGATGCAGTCCCGGGGCTAAGTAGGCTCTTTTAACCCCTAGGGGAAACCCTCTCCCCCTCCCTTTGTATATTCTTCGATTACCAATTAATAATTGCGTAGAAAACACTGGCTTCCCTGTTTATCGAACACAATTTGCTTTTCTCTTCTTTCAAGGGCTCTTCTCATTCTGCTCTTTCGCTAAGTACTGATCAGTCCATTTTTGTGAAGATGTCATATTCACAATTAAAAAAGTAATCTGAGTATCAATACCGATGCGTTGAAGATTAATTATTCAATTATAACAAATCTTAATCTATTATTATACTTTCTTCATATTAAGGGAAAGTTGAGAACCGTATAAATAAATTTTCAGATTTATTGAAATTGTTGGAGCTTGATAATTAAGAACAAATGTATTTATAATTAGTATTATAAATAAATATTAAAAATTATTCAACATGATTTTTAAATATAGGTTTATATAATGCAGCAGAAGAAATTTGATAGTGGCTTTAATTTGAAATTCATTTTATCGGATCGCATTCCAGCCTCATGCAAAAATTATTCGTCTCTACGATTCTTTGGTAAACTTATACCACATACTACGAAAATACAGACAGACAGTATTTCAAATATTTGGTTTGAAAAATATGTTTTTCCCGATTATTGATTTTTCGTTTAATTTTACTATATGTAAACGGAAAATTCACTGATAAATAATATCATATTCGAATTTCTCTTAAATAACAAATTCTAAATTTTGATTAAAAAACATTCTTATCGAGTATATAGTTAACGTTATAGTTATATATATAGTTAAGTTAAAGTATATCGAATCTTAAATTTTCAATTGTCAATGAAAAAATTGTATCCTTTAAAATAAAATTCTGCTTTTTTCCTGGAGATCACCTTTCTTATATGTGGAAGTGTATGTTACATATGTAAAAAATGAAGAATTTTCAATTGCGAATTTTAAAAATTGAATTTTTGCAAAAAATTTTCCCAATTGCGTAACTTTAAAATATAAATCGGAAAATGAAATAATTTGTAATTCTATTTTCACAATTCACGAATTATTAATTAAAACCCTTCAAGAAGAACTTTAATTTGTGTATCTTAAAAATTGAAGAATATTAAATTTTTACAATTTACTATTAGATTTTTTTGTAATTTTGATTCTTTGCACGAAGAATGTTTATTAACACATCTTTAAAATTAAAGAGTTTCAAATTGTAAATTTTCAAAAGTTAAGAATTTTAAATTGCAAATCGCGAAAATTTTAGAACATTTAACTGAAAATCTTCAAAATTAAACTTCTAAAAAAATCCAAATTACGTACCCTTATTAAAATAGATATCTTAAAAATGGAATAATTTGTAATTCTATATTTTCAAAATTTGAGAATTTTTAATTTTAACTGCAAATTTGCAGTTGTAAACCTTACAAATTGAGGATTTCCTAATTTTGACAATTTGCACCTAACATTTTTTGTAATTTCTATAATTTACATTCAAAATTTATTCCATTTGGCAGACTGAGAATTGAAAACTTGACTTTTAATTTTCAAAATCTTTTTAATTAAAAAAATGTTATCAATACGTATTTAAAATTCAAGAGCATTTAATCGTAAATCTTCAAAATTCAGCTATTCAAAAAAAATGTTCCAAGTTACATACATTTAAAATATAAATCTTGAAAATTTGTTTTTTTTTATATATGTGTGCAATTAAAAATTAAGAATGTCTGAAATTTTAATGATTTAGATTCGAAATTTCTTCAGCTTGAAAGGGTTTCAATTATTAAAATAAATTAATGAGCAAATAAAATTGTGCTGGTTTTTGATATTAAAATCCTTTATCATGAGAGAAATAAAAAAAGAAAAGAGGGAACTTATGTAGATGTTATTGATAGAGAGAGAAGGAGATAAAGCCATTAATTTGAAAAGGGATCTCTTAATTTTTTAATGAAAAATGAACCATTTTTTGAACAATCATTTTTCAATAAACACATAGACTATATTAGATTTAATAATATTTTAGAGAATGTCCATTGAAATATTTTCTTTTTAGGTTACATCATCCTTTTTGTTTTACACCTTAGTTTATCCTATAAATTACTCCCTGATGAGGAGGTCTAAATTGGCCCCGAAACATGTTGGTCCCCAAGTAGTATAAAAAGGACGGAGAAAGAGAAAAAGGGAGAGTTTGGTTTTTGGTTGACTCTTTCCCTTTTTCTTCCTCTTTTTTCTTTTCTATTGATATTTATGTTTCTAATGAGCCGGAAAGTGAGATAGTTTGGAAATCTATTTTTTAATGATTGAATCTTTTTCATGTTCCTTTGCATAAAATTATTCTTGAAAAAATCGATTATTTTCCAATTTCAAAATACAAATAATTACATTTTTATTTCCAAACTGATCAAAGTTATATCGACCAGGCAAATATTCGCGGGCGTTGCTGAACCCACGTCCTGTCAAGGTAATCATGCAAAACATACGAGTGGCCCCGGACAAGACGAAATTACATCAAATGGAATACCGCCTAGTCAAGGCCGAATTACAACAGAGAATTCAGAGAGGGGAAACGGGACTGCGGATAATACACCGAAACTCGATTCCTGTTATCAAAAAATCAGAGGCAGTGCAGCAACATAGCACTACATAGCGAACACCGGGCAGTACAGTCAATACAATCAGTATCCTTTGAAAATATAGTATCAAAACACTAGAGGAATTAATATCAAATTCTCTGCAACTTTCAGTTTTCCTGATATATCGTACTATGATTTTATTGCTTTAACAGAAACTTGGGTTAAGTCTTAAGTTCTGTCTAGCGAAATTTTTGAAAATAACATAATTAATGTTTGCAGGGAAGATAGGACTGACAGGAGAGGAGGCGGGGTTCTCATTAGCATAAAAAAGCATATTAAGGCTGTACAATTAGATCTATCCGATATTATTATTATACGTATAAATTCAGATAAATGTACATTAATTATTGTTGTATTGTTGTATTGTATATAACACACGATTTGCCGAACCGAATTGTTAAGCTTATTTATACAAGCTTACGAGAGCTACATACATTACAAGATGCCAAACTTATTATATTGGGGGATTTTAATACATCTATTTATATTAATTACCAGAAATCTTTAGTAAATGATTTCAAGGCAGCACTATTTGAGGAATGGCGAGCAATTTTTGATTTACTACAATATAATTATGTAATGAACTCGAACGGGAACTGTTTAGATTTGATTTTCTCTAGTTGCGAACATGAAGTTGATTAAGCTCCATGAGCAATGGTACTTCAAGACAACTATCATCCTGCCCTTATGGTAAAGCTCATTCTATCGATTAATGTCCCTTCTTCGCGACATGAAGATATTGTTGATAATAATGATAATGGTGAAAACTGGAACTTTAAAAAAGAAGTAATCTTACAGAACTATATACTCATTTACTTAATATTGATTGGACTGAAATATTTAGCCAAAACGACGTTGACGATGTGTACCTTCAATTTTGTATTAAGCTGAGACAAGCGTTTGAATTATTTGTCCCGCCATTTAACTAGAATTTTACAAGCAAAGGGGTCTGTCCACAATGGTACTTGGATTCTACCAAATTAAATATACAACTAAAAAATAAATTCTTACGAAAAAATAGCGTAAATAAATCGGATTTCATCAAGGGACAAATAGCAATCTTGTCTCAAGTAAAAAAATTACATTGAATCGACCGAATCAAAGATAAATATTGATCTAGCCACGTTTTGGGGATTTGTAAATAAATCCGGTAACAAAAGCTTCTTTCCAGGTGAATTAAAGTATAATGGCGAATCACATAAAGAACCTAAAGAAATTATTGATAAGTTTGCTCAATACTTCTCTAGTATTTCTAACAAAAATAAGTCAAACAATAAATTAAGGACAAATGACAGAATAGGTTCAGACAATATTAGAGTGCCTACTTGTGAGTTCAACGCTTGCTACACCAGTGCACAAACTGAACCCTACCTCCTCACGGTCGATACTATAAAAAAAGCAGCAGCGAAATTAAAAGCGAAAATGGCATCTGGGACCGATCAGATACCTACCTTCATAGTAAAAGATTGCGCAGATGTATTTGCCGAACCTCTACAATTTATTTTTAATCTTGCTCTTGTCTCAGGTAAATTTCCGCAATCGTCGAAGTCCACTAAAGTAGTTCCTGTACATAAATCAGGGAACGAATTGGAGGTCGAAAAATACAGGTGAATTTCCATAATACGTAACTTTGCGAAGGTCTTCGAACTTTCAGTAAAAGATGACATTCAGATATACATAGCACCTTTCTTATCCGAGTTTCAACATGGATTCGTTCCTAAACGTTCTTGCATAACTAACCTAACCTGCTTCCCTGAAACCATAAACAGAGCTCTACAACAAGGAGATCAGGTAGATGTAATCTTCACTGACCTATCGAAGGCCGCCGACAAAACCGATGACGAGATTACAAAAAATAAACTATCGACAAACTTACCAGCGAATTTGTGACACTTTTCGTTAACTAACCTGTCAGAAAGAGAAGATAGGGTCCAATACAGAAACCTTTAATCTCAGATCTATATTCCTTCGTCGGGTGTACCTCAATGATCATCCCTTGGGTCTCCTATATTTATTGTCCATATAAACGATTTAGCAGAGCAAATTTAATCTTATATATTAATTTTTGCTGATGACATAAAGATCTTTAGAGTTCTACGACAAATAGAAGATGCCACTAGTCGATAATAATGTTCAATTGCCAAATTGGAGACATAGTATTAAAAAGAGTTGAGCGAAGTTGTGAATGTTGTGATCTAGGAGTTATTTATACATCTTATTGCTGCATCTGCGGCCAAAGCGCTCGGCTTCGTCATCAGAACTTGCAATAATTTCACTAACGTAAAAATGATGACAATTAATATTTAATGCGTACGTAAGATCTAGGCTAGAATATGCTTCCCAAGTATGGAACCCTATGTATAAGAAATATGGGAGTGAATTGAAGTCAATTCAAAAAAGATTTTTTAAATTCTTAACTCTCTGGATGAAAGATATCCAGTACGCGGAGCAGATTATCACGAATTCTGTAAAAGATTTAATTGGTTTACCCTCTTGAAGAGAAGAGTTTTTGCATGCTGCTACTTTCTATTCAAAATCATTAGATAAAAAGTAGATTCTTCTTTTTTAATGGATTGCCTCGAATTCAGGGTACCAAGGTCTTATACTAGGTGCGATATACCTTTCTATTTAAAATTCCCTCATACTACTATCGGCTTCAACTCACCAATCTTCATGATGTGTAACGACTTTAATCTAATGCACGCTAGAGAAAATGTAACCTTAGATCTTACTTGTGTGGACGAAAAGGCATTGGTCGACGTCCTCAACGAATATATCTTAAATTTTGGAACATAAGTCAAATGAATTATTATAAAATTAGTGTTCTGTTTTACTTTTCGAAATTATCTATTATATTGATCTAAATGTAAACTAAGTACACTCACTACCTGTTTTATAGTATCGATCATGCGATTGTTTTCTTGTTTACATTATAAATGTAAACGATTAGTATCTATATCTTGGTTGCTCGTTCATGGTTTACCAAGGGCATTCGTACTGAATTAAAAAAATCAAGAACTTTTATATATATATATATATATATATCTAAAATTGAAAAGATTTTAATTGCAACTCTTTATAATTGTAGAAATTTAAATCTTAAAGCTTTAAAACTAAAGGGTATTTAATTTTGACTATTGACAATTAAAAAGTATGAAAATGTTAAGAGTAGCAAATAAAATTTATGTGACCTTGATTGCTTAAATTACAAATTTCTTCCATTTTGATGGTTTCGAATTGAAAACTTGACTATTGTTCTTCAAAATTAAGTAAAATTTTGCAAAACTTTGAATTTTAAATCCTTAAAATTATTGGATCTTTAATTCTGTCAATCTGCGTTACAAAATTATACAAGTTTTAAGTTGTACAATTTAAAAATCTGTAATTTTTGTTTTAAATTTCTTCAATTTGGAATATTTTTAATTGAAAAGTTGATTTTTTATATTCAAAATACTTTTAAATTGTGTATATTAAATATTTAACTATAAAAAACATTCAATACTGGATCATTCTGTATTATATGCATGACAAAAATTGAGGATCTTAAATTTAAAATCTTTAAGATAGACTAAATAAGTTGGAGAATTTTCAGTCTTAAACATCTTCAAAATAGATCAGTGCCGAAAATAGAAGATATCATAAAGACTTAGACTTTCAGATGCCTTTTAAAATCATCCTATTCTTATTATTCTTTGCGTTTAATTCCTTCTGGAATCAAATCTTATATTTCAACTTAAAATGAAGATTTATGGAAACAGAGCATGAGAAAGATTCACAATTAAAAATTAGATTTCTAAATTACCTTCTTTTCGGCTCATTAGGGAAATAAACAACGAAAAGAAAAAAGGGAGAAAAAAAGGGAAACAGTCATCCAAAACGAACTTCTAACTTTTTCCTTATTCTTTCTCAATCTTTTAAAATATCAGGGAATCATTTAAAAATAAGTTACGGATTATTGAACGCCGATTAAAATTAAAATTAAATTGTATGGAAACCGACATATCTATTTTAACATAAGACTATTAATTATGTTTTGTAATACATTTGGTTAAAGAATATATTTTATTTGTTAGTTAGGCAATGAAAATAAGAAGTGTATACAAAGCACGCTTATTGCTCTATGTTTCATAGTAAAAAAGAGTATTAGAAATATGCTGTTATGCAGTGCATATATTTTTTGACAAATTGCAAATTTTCTGTTAATAAAATCAATGATTTTTGTGACAAAACATTTTCATGAGCAAAAACGAAGTGTCTATAGGCACACCGAAAATATTTGTTCTACGCACACCAAATTTCGGTGAACCTAGAGACGCCCTAAAAAAATCGATGGGTTGTTAACAGAATTGTTAACGCTGATGCCACTTTTTGGCACGTGCGGGGTTGATGAAACCGGGGCAATCAGGTTGGATGCTTATTCTGCAATATACAGGAAATTGTTTGCATGTGATAAGCATGCAAGCACTATGGCAATCACCTTGATCGATTGCTGTCCAACAGAACATATGACTTGAAATTAATACCTGTTGCTCGTAAGCTCAGGTAATGAGGTAAATAAATTATTTATTTGCCTCTCGTACAAGTACCTCTCTGCCCGTTTGCATGTGTTTCCGTACAGTTACGAAGGATTATTTACTTTGCTAACAACCAGCAACCAGTACTAGCTGCATTGCTTTGTAAACATAATCAACGATTTCTATTTGCTCTGAGAATTGATTGCTTTTCCGCAGAAAAAAAGAAGAAATCGGGAACATTTCCATCCCAGTTATTGGAAAATATGTTATTCAGAATGTGAAAAACACGTTTTTCGTGTTTTTCACGTTCTAGAAAATCAACAAGACATAAGTCTACATGAAATATATTTTTTCAAATGTTATTTACTAGTGCAAGAATATTACTATACTGAGATTTTTTTCTAGTCATACATTTTTCTGGGGGGCTGTTTTACGAAATATTTTTCGATTGAAAAACCAAATCTTTACAGGAGACGTTTTTTGAACAAAATTTATTTTTAAGATAAGAAAAGGAAACCACTGAGCTTTTCAGGAAAAAGAAACGAAATATGAAAAATCTTAAGTGCAAAATGTTTTCATTCGAGAAATTCCTACAAAAAGCCCTCTTATAAACAGGGCATTTAAAATTTTGGAAATTAAAAATGGAATTTTTGAAAAAACAGCTAGGACTAGGATTTTTTGTTGTTTAAAAAAATAGTTGTGTGTATGGATCATTTCTTGAGATATTATTATCTTTATTTTATATTTAGGAATATATTACTAGGCAGAAATTCTTAAATTTTTCAGTGATCCATATTAAATTTAACTATACTTGTGTTTGAAGTTTATATATTACATCAGGGTTGATACAAAATCCCAAATTCGAAATTCCCTGAAATGCCCCGACTTTTCCCTGAGCAATTTTCAATTTTCCCTAAAAATTCTGATTTTTACTTCAGGTATAAATGAACTTTAAACCTAGAAGATTATCAATATTATTAAAAAAATTTGTGTTTCAAAATTGATTTCAAACACATTTGATGACAACAGTCATACAGAATTTTAGAACGGATCATCCAAAAATTACCTAAGATGTAAATCTTATTATTATTTTTATATTATT
>JAAAKG020146500.1:0-10656 GCA_010014905.2 Druon quercuslanigerum
GTAAAGTCACCCTTGGAAGGCATCGGTATCGATTTTAAGCCCATTTTTGCAAAACCTTAAATTTTAGTGTTTTTTAGAGAAGTTTCGAGATTTCGCCCTCAAAGAACAGACTGAATATATTATCCGATTTCGAAATTTCGAAGTGCGCTGAGTTTCGGATTGGAAGGGCCACTTTTCCGCACCTAGATGTTTCCTGGACGCACAATGTTGGTTTTTCGCCCCAGCCTAATCTTCAATATTTAATGTGTATAATAGAAAATGATGCTATTTTTAATTATTTTTTGGAATAGTTCAATTTGAAGATTTAAAATTGAAATTTATTGAATTTTATGAATTTCCAATAGCACATTATTCAATTGTGAACAGTAAAAGTGATGGCCTTGATACATTTTTTAGAAATTATTATAATTTTGTACATAAGTAACATACGTTTGTGTATATAAAAAAATAATGTTGCAGGAACTCCAACTTACTGGATATGTAACAAGTTAGTATTTTCACAAAGTAACTGTAGCTGTAATTAGTTCCTTCTTTAAGAAGCTTCCCCAACATTGAATGTCTTTTTTTTAAATGATCCTAAAGTGAGATTAAAATTATATGTCAATCTAATATGATGAGAATTTGATATACCAATTCAGACTAACTTTCCATTCAATTGCAAAAACTTCAAGTTAAAACAGAACTTCATAGGATATCAAACTCATGTAGAGGAGAGTGGGGTATGGTACCGGGTATATGATTTTGATGTGTTTACTTTGTGGCGAGAAAGTCACATTATCCAGTTACATTATTTGTCATTACTCAAAACCATTTCTTAACTACATCATTATTTAATATTTAATTAATTCCTTGGTTATCGTGCTTACCGACAGACACCAAAGGCGCTAAAGTTCAAAACGGGCAATAATCAATAATATTTGAAATCACATTTATAGAGTTATTGTTCAATTCATGTAATTAGCAGCACCCTAATAAAGAGAATTGCTTGAAATGTGTTTGAAATAAGAAATTATAAATATGAATGAAAACCGCTCTTCCTAAGAAGAGGTTTTAATATATGTAGGTAACAAACTCGAAGTTTACATGCTAGTCTCATTGAAAAGACTAAAAAATGAAATTTCGCGGTTAAATAAAGGGCCAAAATTCCTGAAGTGAGCACGCCGTTTTTCGTGAAGTCATGAAAATTAAAAAATGTCGCACGTTTAAAAGTGTACACCAATTCAACAATATCACACCCCGTAGTTTTTAGAAAATTCAATTGTCTATCACTTATTTTTGTAATTAAATACTTTATGGAAATTAGTTTGAAAAATCGATTACGCTCTAGCTACGAGCTTGAAATGTTTGAAAAAATACAAGCATGACTCACAATAAATGAACTTCAAACCAAAATTAAAAACTAAGGAAAAGATTTTATTTTAGTTATTTTTGAATAATTTTTTTTATAAAAAAATGCAATTTTTACTCATTACTCCATCTCAAATTCAATTTTTGTATGAGGTATGTAGTTAATATAATTACCAACATGAAAATGCAAGAACGGTTTTGTGATGTCAACGGTAAGTGCTAAAAAAACCGAATTTTCTTTCACGTTGTGAACGAAAATTAACTACTTAATAACTACTAAACAAAACACAGATAAAACAACGGCAGCTCGCGTGAGACGCCACATGATCTGGACGGCTATGTGACGCGCAACGAAAATTTAATTTTTGGAGCATTTACAGTTGAGATCACAAAACCGTTTTTGCATTTTCATGTTGTTAATTATATTTACTACATACCTCATCAAAAAAATATCAATTTGAGATAGAGTACTAAGTAAAAATTACATTCGTTTTTAGAAAAATGATTAAAAAATAAATTAAATAAACTTTTTTTCTATAGCTTTTACTTTGTTGTAATGTTCATTCGTTGGGAGTTATAGCTGTATATTCTTTAAATTTTTTCAACTCGTATTTTCGGCGTAATAGATTTTTAAAGCAAATTTCCATAAAATATTGAATTGAACAAATTAATAATAAACAATTTAATTTTTTTTTAAACTATAGGATGAGATATTGTTGAATTGATGCATAGTTAGCGACTGTACGATACATATTAGTTTTCATGACTTCACGAAAAATGGCGTACCCACTTCAGGAGTTTTAACGCAAAGAGAATCCTTTCAACCATATTTTAATAGAATATTTTAAATAGTAATGGAAATATATTTATGACCTTTGTAAAGACAATTTTTTATATTTGTAGGTTATAATCACGAATTTCGAATGATAGTCTTTTCCAAAGAAATAAAACGTGATCTTTGTACTTCCTGTATTATTATTAAATATAACTTTAAATCACGTTTCGCTTTTCCTCATTATCTGTTTAACAATATAAAAATTATGAAATTCACAAGATAACTAACATTTTTGGGACATTATTCCCCGCATGTCATGTTGCATGATTATATTAATTTTAATAAATTTAAAACTTTTATAAAAACTTAAATTATAATCCACCCCGGCTAACTTCCGTAATGTTGCAATATTAAATATACCAAATTCACAAATTCCTCTTTAAATAAAAGTTTTCTCAATTCTATCAGGGGAAAAATATCTTCTATATAATATCCTTTTGAGATCCATCTGCTGACTTTTTCATAGAAAATTCTTTCCAGTATTCTCACATCATCATGATAGGGCATAAAAAGCATAACAAATCGCTTTCCCTCAAATTGCCCAACCCTCATGCGTTAATGTATAGTGTTAAAAGAGAAAAACCATTCTATAAAAGTAGAAACCTAAGTATAGTGTTAAGCGGTAGCAACGCAACAAGTACAAGAAAAGTAGAGGGATAAGAGCAGGAAGGGAGGCATCCCCGTACAGCTTCAATGATTTTACCAGCGATAGAAACGGGGGTTGGAAAAAGAGAGAGGGACAGAGAAAGAGAACAGAGAAGGTTGATGAAAGCAGTGGGAGAACCTTCCTGGCGCGTGACTCGGTCGACGAGGTTAGATTCACAGGTCTCCCAGGTCTCACAACCTCCACTCGCTCCGAAGTCCAGCACTGGAAAGAATGCAACCTGACACGGGGCACTTTCAAGTTACGTCCCAATCCTCTAGCTGTAGATCGAATTAAGTTTCTGCATTATTTTTCTCTATTGCCGAAACTTTCACAAATCTAATGGAAATATTCCACTGCTATTTCTTTATTCGCAATGTGTCCCCTCCATTTCTTACAATATTAACACCTACCTATTTTATATTATATTATTCTTAGTATTTAAAGCTATTAACAACTATTTAATATAATATATTTAATATTAAATTACCTAAATTTCTATATATAGATCCTTACTTCTATTTTATGATGACGAAATTTTTGACGTACTTGCGTTCGAAAGCGAGACCGCATCCACACCTTAATCTGCTCGTACTAATGCATAACCATTCCTTACAAATCTGTACGCTTCCAAGCGACTTCTGTTTTCTTTTCCTGCCACTTCTCTTTTATTTTAACTTTGCCATTTTTCCACATTCACTCTAGTTTTTTCTCATTTACTGATCTAGCCCCCTTCAATTTTTTTCAGTCACTCCTCTCCTAAAATCTTGACCATATTTTCTTGCAAACTTCCTTTATCTTCCATTCCTCTCCTATATCCTTCCCATACATGATCTAATGTTTCCTATTCCAAATCACAGATTCTGAAATTTCTGTTCTAAATACATCCTTTCCCTTACATCGTTTCCTCATCTAAATCCCACTATTCTGTTCTGTATTCTCTCTCCCCCTCCTTCTATTATTTGTCTTTCACTATCTCTTTTCTCCAATTCTTAATAGTTAACTCCAGTCCCCTCCCCTATATCTCTAGCGACTAGCACTCAATAATACTCTCCTTTCATCTTCTCATCTCATTAATTATATTTTCCTCTCTCTCCTTTCTTCTGTCTACTTCAAACACTGATTCGCGAACTCCTTTCCCTCTTCGTCCCTTAACTTTGTCTCAAAATTAAATGCCCTCCTTCCACCTCTAGTACTTAATTTATTCCTTTTCTCACCATATATCTAAGCATCTTCCCTTTATTGTAACCACTCAATCTCTTTCCTTTTGTTCCATACCCATATATCTGCTCCATAGCCCATTACCGGCCATACCAGCGTATTGAATAATAACCCTCCTTTTCTAAAATTGTTTTGAACTACTTTTTTCTATTCCCCATATCTGTTTCATTACTTCTGCCGCTTCTTTCATCCTTTCTCTTATATGAGCTCTATGGTATTCTCCGTGCAAGGTGAATCCCAAATGTATAACCTCCATTATTTCTTCTACCTTTACTCCATTCTATTTCTTAGTTCATTCTTTTCTTTTTCCTCTCCCTTCTTTAAACCTCATTATCTAGGTCCCGGAACCTGGAATTACAACATTCTCATATCGACATGGAACTCGGAAACTATTAGTGGTATCAAATTCTCATTTCAGCAGGAATTTAGATCTAATTAAGTGCTCTGGATTTTTGCTATGCAAATCTAAATTTTGTGCTCTGTAATTTTGATCAAAAACATGTAGTAATGGTGGCTTTAGGCACTAAAAAAAGGAACGGTTGGGGCTACTACCTTTTTGTTAGTAAAGCATTCATTGTTTTCTAAAACTATTCAGTTATTAACGTCGACTAATCAAATAGTCGGCTTAAGAAACCGTTTGTAATTCTCGTAACTAATTTAAGTTAGTAAAATTTTAGTAGTTATAGTTACTAATAATTTAGTCTTGTGTACCAGTAATTGCCTTCTCTAACAAATAAAAGTAGTTTGCGTAACATTTTTATTTTTATTCTTGTATGTTACGACTGAGAACGCGACAAGGATGCCAAAAAATCTGCGATAAAATTACAGGGAAAGTTCAGACATGGACGTCATAATCAAAATAACTCGCTGTTCATTTGATGTCTCATTCTTATGTAAATGATGGGAATATGAAAAGTTCTGGAAAGCATTTGAAGGTATGTATATGATGTTGTAAAATCGAACGAGTTTTATCGTAAGTCTTACTGGAAATCCTAACCTACAGAGTGTATTTGCAAATACAAATATCCTAGTAGACATGGGGAAACATTTTTTTTTGTAACGCCTTACCAGCTGAACTAACATCAGAGTCCCTAAGAAGTCTGAGAAAAATATGTCCGCATGCCCACTGGGATCTTTCAAATTTATATTACGATAGTATAGTAACAGATAATTTAAATACTTTCGTTAAAAAAAGAAAATAGTTATACCCACGTTAGTAGCACGACTAACTGTATTAGTAAGATAGTTTTTTATATATCTCCAAATAATATATATATATATATATATATATATATATTATTTGGAGATATATAAAAAACTATCTTACTAATACAGTTAGTCGTGCTACTAACGTGGGTATAACTATTTTCTTTTTTTAACGAAAGTATTTAAATTATCTGTTACTATACTATCGTAATATAAATTTGAAAGATCCCAGTGGGCATGCGGACATATTTTTCTCAGACTTCTTAGGGACTCTGATGTTAGTTCAGCTGGTAAGGCGTTACAAAAAAAAATGTTTCCCCATGTCTACTAGGATATTTGTATTTGCAAATACACTCTGTAGGTTAGGATTTCCAGTAAGACTTACGATAAAACTCGTTCGATTTTACAACATCATATACATACCTTCAAATGCTTTCCAGAACTTTTCATATTCCCATCATTTACATAAGAATGAGACATCAAATGAACAGCGAGTTATTTTGATTATGACGTCCATGTCTGAACTTTCCCTGTAATTTTATCGCAGATTTTTTGGCATCCTTGTCGCGTTCTCAGTCGTAACATACAAGAATAAAAATAAAAATGTTACGCAAACTACTTTTATTTGTTAGAGAAGGCAATTACTGGTACACAAGACTAAATTATTAGTAACTATAACTACTAAAATTTTACTAACTTAAATTAGTTACGAGAATTACAAACGGTTTCTTAAGCCGACTATTTGATTAGTCGACGTTAATAACTGAATAGTTTTAGAAAACAATGAATGCTTTACTAACAAAAAGGTAGTAGCCCCAACCGTTCCTTTTTTTAGTGCCTAAAGCCACCATTACTACATGTTTTTGATCAAAATTACAGAGCACAAAATTTAGATTTGCATAGCAAAAATCCAGAGCACTTAATTAGATCTAAATTCCTGCTGAAATGAGAATTTGATACCACTAATAGTTTCCGAGTTCCATGTCGATATGAGAATGTTGTAATTCCAGGTTCCGGGACCTAGATAATGAGGTTTAAAGAAGGGAGAGGAAAAAGAAAAGAATGAACTAAGAAATAGAATGGAGTAAAGGTAGAAGAAATAATGGAGGTTATACATTTGGGATTCACCTTGCACGGAGAATACCATAGAGCTCATATAAGAGAAAGGATGAAAGAAGCGGCAGAAGTAATGAAACAGATATGGGGAATAGAAAAAAGTAGTTCAAAACAATTTTAGAAAAGGAGGGTTATTATTCAATACGCTGGTATGGCCGGTAATGGGCTATGGAGCAGATATATGGGTATGGAACAAAAGGAAAGAGATTGAGTGGTTACAATAAAGGGAAGATGCTTAGATATATGGTGAGAAAAGGAATAAATTAAGTACTAGAGGTGGAAGGAGGGCATTTAATTTTGAGACAAAGTTAAGGGACGAAGAGGGAAAGGAGTTCGCGAATCAGTGTTTGAAGTAGACAGAAGAAAGGAGAGAGAGGAAAATATAATTAATGAGATGAGAAGATGAAAGGAGAGTATTATTGAGTGCTAGTCGCTAGAGATATAGGGGAGGGGACTGGAGTTAACTATTAAGAATTGGAGAAAAGAGATAGTGAAAGACAAATAATAGAAGGAGGGGGAGAGAGAATACAGAACAGAATAGTGGGATTTAGATGAGGAAACGATGTAAGGGAAAGGATGTATTTAGAACAGAAATTTCAGAATCTGTGATTTGGAATAGGAAACATTAGATCATGTATGGGAAGGATATAGGAGAGGAATGGAAGATAAAGGAAGTTTGCAAGAAAATATGGTCAAGATTTTAGGAGAGGAGTGACTGAAAAAAATTGAAGGGGGCTAGATCAGTAAATGAGAAAAAACTAGAGTGAATGTGGAAAAATGGCAAAGTTAAAATAAAAGAGAAGTGGCAGGAAAAGAAAACAGAAGTCGCTTGGAAGCGTACAGATTTGTAAGGAATGGTTATGCATTAGTACGAGCAGATTAAGGTGTGGATGCGGTCTCGCTTTCGAACGCAAGTACGTCAAAAATTTCGTCATCATAAAATAGAAGTAAGGATCTATATATAGAAATTTAGGTAATTTAATATTAAATATATTATATTAAATAGTTGTTAATAGCTTTAAATACTAAGAATAATATAATATAAAATAGGTAGGTGTTAATATTGTAAGAAATGGAGGGGACACATTGCGAATAAAGAAATAGCAGTGGAATATTTCCATTAGATTTGTGAAAGTTTCGGCAATAGAGAAAAATAATGCAGAAACTTAATTCGATCTACAGCTAGAGGATTGGGACGTAACTTGAAAGTGCCCCGTGTCAGGTTGCATTCTTTCCAGTGCTGGACTTCGGAGCGAGTGGAGGTTGTGAGACCTGGGAGACCTGTGAATCTAACCTCGTCGACCGAGTCACGCGCCAGGAAGGTTCTCCCACTGCTTTCATCAACCTTCTCTGTTCTCTTTCTCTGTCCCTCTCTCTTTTTCCAACCCCCGTTTCTATCGCTGGTAAAATCATTGAAGCTGTACGGGGATGCCTCCCTTCCTGCTCTTATCCCTCTACTTTTCTTGTACTTGTTGCGTTGCTACCGCTTAACACTATACTTAGGTTTCTACTTTTATAGAATGGTTTTTCTCTTTTAACACTATACATTAACGCATGAGGGTTGGGCAATTTGAGGGAAAGCGATTTGTTATGCTTTTTATGCCCTATCATGATGATGTGAGAATACTGGAAAGAATTTTCTATGAAAAAGTCAGCAGATGGATCTCAAAAGGATATTATATAGAAGATATTTTTCCCCTGATAGAATTGAGAAAACTTTTATTTAAAGAGGAATTTGTGAATTTGGTATATTTAATATTGCAACATTACGGAAGTTAGCCGGGGTGGATTATAATTTAAGTTTTTATAAAAGTTTTAAATTTATTAAAATTAATATAATCATGCAACATGACATGCGGGGAATAATGTCCCAAAAATGTTAGTTATCTTGTGAATTTCATAATTTTTATATTGTTAAACAGATAATGAGGAAAAGCGAAACGTGATTTAAAGTTATATTTAATAATAATACAGGAAGTACAAAGATCACGTTTTATTTCTTTGGAAAAGACTATCATTCGAAATTCGTGATTATAACCTACAAATATAAAAAATTGTCTTTACAAAGGTCATAAATATATTTCCATTACTATTTAAAATATTCTATTAAAATATGGTTGAAAGGATTCTCTTTGCGTTAAAACTCCTGAAGTGGGTACGCCATTTTTCGTGAAGTCATGAAAACTAATATGTATCGTACAGTCGCTAACTATGCATCAATTCAACAATATCTCATCCTATAGTTTAAAAAAAAATTAAATTGTTTATTATTAATTTGTTCAATTCAATATTTTATGGAAATTTGCTTTAAAAATCTATTACGCCGAAAATACGAGTTGAAAAAATTTAAAGAATATACAGCTATAACTCCCAACGAATGAACATTACAACAAAGTAAAAGCTATAGAAAAAAAGTTTATTTAATTTATTTTTTAATCATTTTTCTAAAAACGAATGTAATTTTTACTTAGTACTCTATCTCAAATTGATATTTTTTTGATGAGGTATGTAGTAAATATAATTAACAACATGAAAATGCAAAAACGGTTTTGTGATCTCAACTGTAAATGCTCCAAAAATTAAATTTTCGTTGCGCGTCACATAGCCGTCCAGATCATGTGGCGTCTCACGCGAGCTGCCGTTGTTTTATCTGTGTTTTGTTTAGTAGTTATTAAGTAGTTAATTTTCGTTCACAACGTGAAAGAAAATTCGGTTTTTTTAGCACTTACCGTTGACATCACAAAACCGTTCTTGCATTTTCATGTTGGTAATTATATTAACTACATACCTCATACAAAAATTGAATTTGAGATGGAGTAATGAGTAAAAATTGCATTTTTTTATAAAAAAAATTATTCAAAAATAACTAAAATAAAATCTTTTCCTTAGTTTTTAATTTTGGTTTGAAGTTCATTTATTGTGAGTCATGCTTGTATTTTTTCAAACATTTCAAGCTCGTAGCTAGAGCGTAATCGATTTTTCAAACTAATTTCCATAAAGTATTTAATTACAAAAATAAGTGATAGACAATTGAATTTTCTAAAAACTACGGGGTGTGATATTGTTGAATTGGTGTACACTTTTAAACGTGCGACATTTTTTAATTTTCATGACTTCACGAAAAACGGCGTGCTCACTTCAGGAATTTTGGCCCTTTATTTAACCGCGAAATTTCATTTTTTAGTCTTTTCAATGAGACTAGCATGTAAACTTCGAGTTTGTTACCTACATATATTAAAACCTCTTCTTAGGAAGAGCGGTTTTCATTCATATTTATAATTTCTTATTTCAAACACATTTCAAGCAATTCTCTTTATTAGGGTGCTGCTAATTACATGAATTGAACAATAACTCTATAAATGTGATTTCAAATATTATTGATTATTGCCCGTTTTGAACTTTAGCGCCTTTGGTGTCTGTCGGTAAGCACGATAACCAAGGAATTAATTAAATATTAAATAATGATGTAGTTAAGAAATGGTTTTGAGTAATGACAAATAATGTAACTGGATAATGTGACTTTCTCGCCACAAAGTAAACACATCAAAATCATATACCCGGTACCATACCCCACTCTCCTCTACATGAGTTTGATATCCTATGAAGTTCTGTTTTAACTTGAAGTTTTTGCAATTGAATGGAAAGTTAGTCTGAATTGGTATATCAAATTCTCATCATATTAGATTGACATATAATTTTAATCTCACTTTAGGATCATTTAAAAAAAAGACATTCAATGTTGGGGAAGCTTCTTAAAGAAGGAACTAATTACAGCTACAGTTACTTTGTGAAAATACTAACTTGTTACATATCCAGTAAGTTGGAGTTCCTGCAACATTATTTTTTTATATACACAAACGTATGTTACTTATGTACAAAATTATAATAATTTCTAAAAAATGTATCAAGGCCATCACTTTTACTGTTCACAATTGAATAATGTGCTATTGGAAATTCATAAAATTCAATAAATTTCAATTTTAAATCTTCAAATTGAACTATTCCAAAAAATAATTAAAAATAGCATCATTTTCTATTATACACATTAAATATTGAAGATTAGGCTGGGGCGAAAAACCAACATTGTGCGTCCAGGAAACATCTAGGTGCGGAAAAGTGGCCCTTCCAATCCGAAACTCAGCGCACTTCGAAATTTCGAAATCGGATAATATATTCAGTCTGTTCTTTGAGGGCGAAATCTCGAAACTTCTCTAAAAAACACTAAAATTTAAGGTTTTGCAAAAATGGGCTTAAAATCGATACCGATGCCTTCCAAGGGTGACTTTAC
>JAAAKG020146502.1:0-10656 GCA_010014905.2 Druon quercuslanigerum
TACATTTTTTATCAAAAAAGTTGAATTTTTAATCAAAAAATATTTTTTAGTCAAGAAGGAAATAAAATTTGAATTAAGCTGTTAAATTTTAGACAAAGCAATTTATTTTATTTTAAATAAAAATATGAATTTTTATCCCAAAAAGGCAAATTTTTAACAAAATATTTGAATTTTGAATCCAAAAATTATGTGAATTTTCTAGAAAAGGAGTTAAACTTTTAAACAAGAAATATTTTTTATTAAAGAAGGAAACAAAATTTCAAAAAAACTGTTAAATTTTCTACAAATTAGTTGATTTTTCAAAATGAAAATATGAATTTTTAACCAATAGTAGAATTTTCTACTAAAATTGTTGACTTTTCAACCTGAAAATATAAATTTTTAACAAAACAGTTAAATTTTCAACCAGAAAGATTACGTTTTTGATAAAAAAGTTTAATTTTAATAAATTTGTTTAAATTTTCAAACAAACGGTTGCACATTTGACTAAAAAAAATTAAATTGAAATTTTAAATTTTAAAAATAGAAAACTTCTACCCAAACAAAAAAAAATTTTCAGTCAAGAAAGAAAAAAAGTTAAACTAAAGTGTTGAATTTTCAAGAAAAAAGTTCATTTTCAACCAAATAGGTGAATTTTTATCCCAAAAATACCAATTACTATGACTATTTCAAATTACTGTTACATCAATTTTATTTTAAACAATCAACAATTCTAGAAAATTTGTAGATTTGACTTTAAAAATATGATTTTAAATTTCAAAATTTAAAATAAATAAATAAATGTTTTTTTACGATTTTAGTCAAAAATCCATTCGAATCTGGATTTAGTGATTCTGAATGTAGTGTTTCCGAAAATTTACACCGTGCCGCGTTGATGATTGAAAGGATGTGCGGTGTTCACTCAGACGTGATGAATCAGAAAGAGGAACAAGAAAAAGACAAAACCAGAATTTATGGTCACCGTCACTATTCTTATGGTCACTGTTTTAATTCCTTTGAATTTTAAATAATTTAATTTTCGAAATATAAGTCTTTTTTTCAACATTTGTATTGAAAATAACCAGATTTGTTAAAGTTTTAGTCAACAATTTTTTTGTTGAGAGCTTTCGAATAAAAATGCTTAAGTTTTTAAACACTTTTATTCAGAAATTATACAAGTTCGATTAATTTTCATTTTATAAAACTAAAAAACATTCTTTTTTCAAAAATTTCTTAATTGTTTATACATATTTTTTTAATGTAAGGAAATAAGTTTTAGAGAAATGAACGCACAATTTACCAGTGCTCAATTACTGCAAGTTGAGAATAATTTAAATATTATTAAAATCTATAAATAAATTGATAATGAAATTGCAAAATACATTCAAACACAGCAACAATAACAAATAAATAATAAAGAAGAAAAATTGTATTAACTCGGAAATTTATGGATGACGAGTAGAAACAGCACAACATCGTTAGTTGATTAAACTATTGATTGAGAGCAGGATTAACGAATTCGTAATTAAGCAATCGATTCCGCTCTGCTTGTATGATAACTTTTTTTAAACTACCTTGTTGAAAACCAATTCTCACCTTATATGATTTAAGTCTGAATTAATTGAAAACTAATAATTGAAATAGTGCTAATTTCATTAACTAATTAATTAATTAATTATTAAATACATTATTGAGCATTTCTATTAATTCAAATTTTCCTAATTATTTAATTTAGTTATAATTTGGTTACCAAATTAATAAATAGATTTTTTCTAATAATAATTATAAAACATACTAATCAATAATTGTTAGCGGAAATTGTTACCAAAGCATTTTGTAAACTACTTTTCCAGAGAATTTCCTTTCTTATAAATTCTACTTTCTAAATTTTAAATATATTCAAAATTTTCTTTCAAAAATGTTCGTTTGTGGTGAAAACTTAAATAAGTTTTTGATCAATTTCCTCAAATTTTTGCTTTTGATATAGATGTATGTAAAAAGTGCATTAAACATTATTTAAAGAATATAAAAATCTCTTTAAAATGAAACCTACTAGAACCCCTTACTAATTATAGTTTACGAGAAATTAATTTGTTAATTAAGGGTAGCATGTCTTCTGAGAAGCGTATGCTTTAATTAATTTAAATTTTTTATACAAATTTTTCCTATTACACTTTTTTGTTGAACCCTAATAGTGAAAATCTAAAGGTATTCAAAAAAAGTGTTCTAGAATTCGTATTCTAAAAATCGCAAAAACGTGGGGGGGGGGTCAATTTTTTTTAAACACGGCCATTTATTTAATTTATATGACAAATTTATTTAAAAGTCATCTAGGTGCGAGATATTCTTTTTTTAAAATTATTTTTCAGATATGAAGAATTTTTTTTAGATTGTATAATAATAAATTGTTGTAAACAATCATTTTTTAATGTTAACAGTTGTTGAAAAAAATCTTAAAAAGTTCAATTATAGTCGTTAGAATAGAAAAATTACATTTTTTACCCCGATCTTGTACTCTCTAAATTTGAGTAAGTCCAATTTTTTTTTACTTATTCCAATCAGTAACTAAATTCTAACTGTAAATCAGTGATTTTTAGTAATAAATCAGTAAATTCTACTAAATCACGAGTAAAAATAATTCATCAATGTCTAGAATTTTTTTCGGAGGTTTCAAAAAATGTTTCGAACTGACTAAAATTTTTCCTAGAATGCTAAAAAATCTTTCAAACTTAAAAAAAAAAAACATTCCCCCAGGAATCTCAATAAATTTGTTGTGATCTTTTGAAGACTATCAATATTCCTGATAAGTTTCTAGATTTTTTTTTCGAAATCTCCAAAAATTTTGCTTTAATTTTTTTTTGAATATTTTAAAGATTTTTTAATTTTTTCAAAACTTAAATATATATTACAATGATTGATTTTATTTAATTAAAAAAAAATTCTAAAGTTAATTGAATATTGCCTTTAAATCTTCTATATTTATTCTTACTATTTTTTAAATCTTTTGAATTTTGTTTAATATTATTTAAAAATTAAATTTTTAAAATAAAGTCATTTTTAATTTTCCTCGGAATCATCAGCACATTTTTTAATCCCTTGAAACCTTTTAAAAATCTTTATTTCATTAAAAATCATTTTTACCTGTTTAAACGGTAATTAAATCGCTCAAATTCACCTCTTCCAAAGTACCCTACTCCTCCTACATTCCCCTACACATCCTCCCTCCTCTGTAGAATTTGCTTTCTCCTCTCTCTCTTACCCAGCCTTTTCCACGTCCTCTTCTCCCCTCTCCTCACTTCCCCAGACAACACTCTCCTTCCCTAAATTTTCCACCTTTACTTTTCATACTTCCCCAATCCGCATTTACACTGACTTCCTCTACACCCCTTTCCCCTCTCCCTTTCCGTAGTTCTTATCCCATCATTCCCATACTTCAACTTGCATAATTTCATCCCACTTATTTTACTTCTCCTACTCTCGATTCCCATAACTTCCCATACCCCCCCCTCCTCATATTCCATCATACCTCCGATGTCTTTCATTATATGCCCTCACCTCCCGTACTACACCTCTCTTCTTTCCGATCTCCTCTTTTTACCTACTCCCTTCATTTTCCCTACTCTCCTACACTTAATGCTTACTCATTCCCCTCTCATTATTTCCTTTTGCTTTGCCCCTCTCTTTTCATCGCTTTTCTTATCAGTTCACCTAAATTTCCTCCCCTAATTTATTTTACTTCCCCTCTTTGATTTCTTCGTGGGTATACGAAATCCTAAAAACAACTTCGTTTCCACTATCGTTACCAAAAAAGTAACTAAAATAGTTTTAAAAATGTACTTATTTCCCATAACTTGTAGACAAATATATACTAAGTAACAATTATTGTTATAAATGTTTACTAAATCAATTAGTAAACAACTTTACACTTTTTCGATTAATAGCCTTTGACAAATTCTACAAAAATATTCTTGAGAGGAAAAGTGTGTCAGGGAAAGTAGAGTTAGTGTTTGTAGGGGAAGAAATGGGAAGTGAAAGCAAATACAAGGAGGGGGAAGTGTGGAAAGAAGTATTAGAAAAGTGAGGGTAAGCCTGAAATAAAAACTGATTGATGGAAAGTTGTGGAAAGAGAAATAAAGTAAGTGAAGTGCGGAGAAAAAAAAGTAGGTGAAGTGAGGAATATTGGAGTAGAGGAAATCATAGGATGACGTGCAGGTAGTATAAAGAAAGGGTAGTTGGGGAGCGAGAAAGGAGAAGTCCATCAGTTGTACTTGTTTCCCACGAGAAGTGAGATAGGGCAAGTAGGGTTAGTGAAAAGAGGGTGCCTAATCGAAACAAGGTGGAGTGAAAATAGAGGAAATTTCAGAGAGGAGTAGTAGAGAAGTGAGGCCTGTCAGAGAAGTGAAACTAATTTAATGAAAGCGAGGGAATGAGAACTAAAGTAAGAGAGGTGCAGAGAAGAGAAGTAGAGGAAGTGATGAACAACTTAGGAGAGGGAAGTTTCATTATTACGTCGTACTTTTTCCTTGGGAGCTTAAGTAGGAGTAAGGAATGGGAAATTATTTGAAGTCAGGGACCCCTCCCTCATGCAGAGTACATCATATTGATTTTGAGGAATTTAGGAGAAGAGGGAGAGAGAATGTAGGGGAAATTAGGTTAGGGAGTGAAAGTACCGGAAATAAGGGGAATCGGAGAAAGGGAAATGAGGGGTAGGGGAGTAGAGGTAGGGAGTGGAAGTAGGAGAAGTGAGAGCAAAGGTAGTAGGGAAAGTGTAAAAAGACAAGTAGAGGAAGGGACAAATAGGGAAAGAGAGGGCCAATGAAGAGAGAATAAATCTGAGTAGTGGCAGGGAAAGAGAAGGAAAGTTGTGGAGGTGAAAAGAGGGTGATTATGTGCGAGGAGGGGAAGTTTTCGAGTTTAATTATACAATAATCGGGCTGTGGTTGTCCCTCTGGGAGCTCAAAGATATTGAGTGATTATGTGAAACTTACTCGCTTTGAAATCAATGATATCCACCCAACTTTCTTGAAGCTGGGGGACTTAATAATGAGTATGGTTTGCATAATTAAACATGCA
Source organism: Druon quercuslanigerum (assembly GCA_010014905.2). NCBI lineage: Eukaryota > Metazoa > Arthropoda > Insecta > Hymenoptera > Cynipidae > Druon > Druon quercuslanigerum. The sequence goes on from JAAAKG020146502.1 coordinate 5,053, forward strand.
AAACCAACTCGATTGATCTTTTTCTTTGAGCTTCATCCACTCCATATGCAAGCTTTTCATACCTCTTTCTCATTTGTAAGCTCTTTTTGCTTTGTCATATTCAAGCTGCTCTTTTTTCTTCCTTTTTTTTCATTTCATCCTCTCCCTTCCTCTCTCTCTCTCTCTCTCTCTCTCTCTCTCTCTCTCTCTCTCTCTCTCGTTTCCCTTCACGTGACAAGTGAAGTGCAACAAAATGCAAAACTACCCTCCCATCTGCCGTCGAGCCAATCTGAGAAAAAGATGAAATGGGGACACAAGTACCGGAAATGAAGTTATGCACAAAGGAAATGGAAAGGTCCTTCATATAAAGCGATCTCGAATCTCTGTTTTCCTCCAAATCAGGAGCACTTTATATGAGTGAATAACTCGTGGAAAAAAAGTTTATTTAAATATAATTATTTTCCAGTGCCTAATCACTACTACACTCTGAAAAAGTATATGTCTTTAAAGTTTTTTTTTAATTATAGAAAAATATATTTATAATGGTAAAAATCATTTTAAATTGAAGAAAAATTGTTATTGGGACAGAAAAAAAAAGTTCAACGAAATTAAATTATTCGAATAGAAGAAACTTTTTTTAATTAGATCTACTAAATAAAATAATTTGATGTTAATTTTTCTTGTTTACATGACTTAAAAACAATATTTTTTAAATATTGATTATTAATTTTATTAACTGAGAAAAAAATTTATCCAGATCCACTGAGATTCGAACCTAGGTACATCAGATTCCCAGATGAGCCCGAGACATTTTTTTCACAAGTAATAAAATTAATAATCAGTATTTTAAAAATATTTATTTTAGACTATTTGGACAAAAAACGTTAAAACAAAATTATTTGAATGCGAAACATTTGAATTTTTATAGTTTTAAAAATTCAAAACTGGGATGTCAGAATTTTACTGATCTTGAAAAATGCTGAATGTTGAAAAATACTGAAATAATAAATTTCCGAGATTTCAAATTAGTAAAAATATAAATTGAATATAATAAATAAAATAAAAATAAATATCAGGTTGTCGAAATTATTAAATTAACAAAATTTTATCAATCGCATATACAAACTAGTGACATTTTTCATTTCAGAAATTATAAAATTGTCTAAAATTTTTTATTTCCACACTAAAAAAATTCTTAAAAATACAATTTCTGATAGTTTCTAATATTACTGAATTTGAAAGTTCCCAATAATAGAAATTTTCAAAAATTATAAAATTGCTGACATTATATAATATTACACACTATAATACTGTTGTCGCAGGAAAATTTCCGAATTACAAAGTTTCCAAATCTAAATATTTATAAAATAGTTTATATAATGAATAAATAATAAAATAAAATTAATCAATAATGAATAAAATAAAAAAATTATCAAATGAAAGCATTTCATTCTTTTTTTTACTATTTAAAACAGTTTTTAATTTTTTAGATTTGGTCATTTAATAATGCCAAAATTTCTCTGTATTAGTTTTTTTTATTTTAATTCAAGAAAATTTTAATTTCTCAGTATTAGGATTTTATTTTTGAATTTTTATGATGTCCCGTTATTTCAGGTTTAGAAATTTCAGGAGTTCAATAATTTCGATTATTCCAAATTTTAGAAATTTTCTGGCGTTTTTAAATTTCACTTTTGAAATATTTTATTTTCGTTAATAAACAATTTAGTAGTTTTTTTCGCTAATTTTTTGGGGGGAATTTTTAACTATTTTCAACATTTATGATTTTTTTTTTTTACTAATTTCAGTCAGTAACTAAGTTCTAGCTAGGAACTGTTTATTTTTAATTAATATTGCACAATAATAAAAATTTATAAAATGAAAAAAAGTTTTTACCAAATTTATAATTTATTTACTATGTCTAAAAAATTCGAATTTGTCAGGTTTGAGCAAAATTATTTCATCCAGAAATTTCACCTTTTTTATGAAAAATGCTTTAAACTTTTTGCTTGGAAATGCAACTTTTTTGTAGAAAATTTTTCTCTTGTGATTGAAAATCCAAAAATTTGAATAATTTTTTTTTCTTTCTAATATTTTTTTTGTTATAAAATTCATTTAAATGTTTTTTTGAAAATAAGAATGTTTTGATAAACGATTCAACTTTTAAAAAAAATTGTCGCTTTAGTTAAATTAATTTAGTTAAATTTAGTTAAATTAAATTAAAATTAGTTAAAAAAAGGTTTTTTGTAAACAATTAATTTTATTCGCTTCTCTATTTTTGTGAACAATTTCCTTATTTCCGAACAGTACTAAAAATCAAATTTTCTTTAAAAACCTGAAATTAATGCCACGCGGTTTTTAAAGCTTTGCCTTTAATTAAGACGATCGCCGAGAATTTCTTGGATTTTGTACCTTAACTTCAACTTACCCTGTGACTTAGGAAACTAGTGAAAAAAATCTTAAATTTTAAAGACCGAAACTGTAAAATCTTAGCTTTAATTTAGGCTAAGAAAACTTAAAAAATCGTAATTGGTTCCCGAGTTATAACTAAAAATGTCCAAGCATATTTACTTTAATAATTTTTGACGCGCTTGGACATTTTTGGTAATAACTCGAGAACAAATTAAGATTTTTTAAGTTTTCTAAGCTTAAATTGATGATAAAATTTTAGAAAATCAGTCCTGAAAATTTCATATTTTTTCAAAAGATGGCTGAGTCACAGCAAAAGTTGAAGACGAGATACAAAATCTGAAAAATCCTCGACCAGCTAAAACTCGATTCTGACACGCTTGGATATTTTTGGTCATAACTCGGGAACGCATTAAAATTTTTTAATTTTTCTTAGCTTAAATTAAATGCAAGATTTAAAAGAATCAGTCCTGCAAATTTCAGATTTTTTCAAAAGGTGGCTGAGTCACAGCAAGAGTTGAAGTCGAGATACAAAATCAGAGAAATTATCGACCGCCTGAAACTCGATGCAGACTTGCTTGGACATTTTTAGTCATAACTCGGGAATGCTTTAAGACTTTTTAGGTTTTCTGAGCTTAAATTAATGATAAAACTTAAAAGAATCAGTTCTGCAAATTTCAGATTTTTTCAAAAGGTGGCTGAGTCACAGCAAGAGTTGAAGTCGAGATACAAAATCAGAGAAATTATCGACCGCCTGAAACTCGATGCAGACACGCTTGGACATTTTTAGTCAGAACTCGGGAAAGCATTAAAATTTTTTTATTTTTCTTGGCTTAAATTAAAGATAAAAACTTAGAGATAAGGCTCTAGAAATTTGATATTTGTACGACAAATTTTCTAGATCAGGCCACAAGTTGAATTTAAGGTAAAAAATTCGATAAATTTTTGAAATCTTGTAAAAAACTTTTCGCGAGGTATATTCTCTTCAAAAGGGCAAATATATCTCCATTAGGGGTCATTCAACACGGTTTTTTATAAAGTTTCCAACAACTTTCTTTTCAATTTTCTCACTGTTTTTATAAAACGAGTTTTCACCTTTGAAAGACACCATTGATTTTTATTACCATTCACACTGTCCGTGTAGATAATTTTTAACGGTACTATACAATTGATTGAAAACAATAAAATTGAAAATGCATAAAACTGGTAGAGCTGGAATTAGCAAATAAATTACCAAGAAAAAAAGAAATCTGAAAAAATGTCACACTTAAAATCTTCGCCAAGTTACGATCGTGAGAAGAATTTTAAACGGCCGTATAAATAATCTTAGAGGAACGAACATCGATCGTCTAAAATCCCTTAAGTAAACCAATTCTTTTTGAAATATAGTCACATTCCACTGAGAAAATAAAAAAGGAAACAAAATGTTATATTTTTTTCAAGGAATCTGTCTTATCATCTGAGGGTAAAAATATTTCTTAAAGTCTTTACAGACTAGATGGAGCAATGAACTGAACTTTTTTTTTATTTTATTTTTTCTGAAAAAAAATCTTTTCCTTCCGCTATGCTGGGAATCGCACCACAGAACTTCCGATTTCGAATCGGATGATTTCCCATTATGCCAGGTGCTAAAAGTCCAATTTTTTCAAGTAATCTGTATTATCATCAGAAAATAACAGAATTTCTTAACGATTTTTTTTTAAGATTTATGATTTTAGTTGAAAGATTATTTTTGTGGTTAAAAAAACTATTTTTTTTAACTTTTTGTTTTGAAAATCAAATTTTTTGAACTGCAAATCCAACTATTTTATTTTTTGATGGAAATTGACAGTTTTTAGTTTAAAACTCAACTTTTTGGATAAAAATTCAATTTTTGGTTTAGATTTCGTAGTTTTGTATTAAAAATTCAACTGCTTGTTAGAAAATTTATTTAAAAATTTATTTTACTAATTTATAATTTAAATATTTTATTTTTCGTATTAAATGTACTTTTTGAGTTGAAAATTCATGTATTTGGTTAAAAATTAATATTTTTTAGCAAAAGATTTATCATTTTACTTAAAAATTCACTTTACCTATTCTATTTTTTGTTCTATTTTTTATAATTTGTGATTTTAGTTGAGAAATCATTTCTGTGGTGCAAAAAACTATTTTTTTGAACTTTTTTTTCAGAAAATAAAATTTTTTGAACTGCAATACCAAATATTTCATTTTTTTGATGGAAATTGACAGTTTTTAGCTTAAAATTCAACTATTTGGATGAAAATTAACTTTTTGGTTAATAATTCGTATTTTTGATTTAGAAATTTAACTGCTTGTTAAAAAATTCTTTCATTTCTTGGTTAAACATTTAAATCCTTTGGCAAAAATTCGTGTTTAAGGTTAAAATTCTATTATTTTGATAAAAAATTCAATTAGTTTTTTTTTAAAGTAACTTTTGTTTTGAAAATTCCACTATTTTATAAAAAAAATCGCATTTTTTAATTTACATTTAAAAATTTGGTTAACATTTTTTATTCTTCAAAATGAGAAATATATCTTGGTTCAAAATTCGTCTTTTGGTAGAAATTCTGTTTTTGTTAAATATTTAACTATTTAGTTGAAAATTCGTCCTATTTGTTAAAAATTAAATAATTTGGTTGACATTTTTTTCTTTTTAGACTGAAAACACTTTTTTTGTTGAAAATTTTTCCATTTTATTTAAAAGTCAACTATTTAATTTAATGTTGAATTTCCTTATAAAAAATTAATTTTTTGTGTAAAAATTCATGATTTTAGTTAAAAATTCATTTCTGTGGTAGAAAAAACTATTTTGTTGAACTTTTTTTTTTTTAAATCAAAGTTTTTGAACTGCAAAACCAAATATTTCATTTTTTGATGGAAATTGACAGTTTTTAGTTTAAAATTCAACTTTTTGTTTAAGAATTCGTATTTTTTATTTAAAAATTAACTGTTTATTAGAAAATTCTTTCATTTCTTGGTTGAACATTTAAATGCTTTTTTAAAAAATCGTATTTTGGATTAAAATTCTATTATTTTTATAAAAAATTTAACTAGTTTGTTAAAACGTAACTTTTTTGTGAAAAGTTCAAATATTTTATAAAAAAAATCTCATTTTTTCATTTAAATTGAAAAATTTAATTAACATTTTTTATTCTTCAAAATTAAAAATCTTTGTTAGTTCTAAATTCGTCTTTCAGTAAAAATTTGTTGTTAAAT
>JAAAKG020146503.1:0-10655 GCA_010014905.2 Druon quercuslanigerum
TTTAATGTCCCCAAGTATCTCTTGAGGATGATCAGGAGCTACCTGAAGGACCGCGTATTAACGTATGCAACAAGAGACGGTATGAAAACAAGGGGTGTCACCTCGAGGGCTGCCCAGGGATCTATCCTAGGACCTCTGGAACATCTTCTACGACGATATCCTGAGACTGCAGATGCCAGTGGGCACCTTCCTGTCGGGCTATGCTTGTCACTAGGAAGCAGATTCCCAGAATCATAAACATGCAGGTGGGCCCAGAGACCATCGAAATCATCATCATCGTCATCATCACATCCACAGTGGGGAGTCTGTAACAGTCCCTGTAACAAGTTAAGGTGTTAACAACCGTGCCGAGGACTGCATGGCACCAGGGTATGGTCTGCCAAACGGTGTCTCTAGGATACCAGGTCGCCTCCTAGAGTATTTAGACCTTACCCCCGCATGCGGGGCTCTGCGGGGGTGGCCTTCTATTTCCCTAGCTACTCGTGGGAACAGCATGGAGAATATTGAAAAAAATCAAGATAGGAGTGTGTATGAATAGTTGGGTAGTCCATTGGACGTAACGGAGGAAACGGGGAAATCCATTAATAAGAGGGATGTAGCGAAGATGGAGGTGACGCTCATGGAGCATCATCATCTTCTCATAGAGCGGCAAAAGAAAGTGAAGGAAATGCGGAACTTTAGCAGCACAAAATCAAATATGTGGCTTCCAATCAGGGAAGGCCTAAAAGAGGCAGAGAGATTAGTGGATAGACTCCAAAATCGCTCAATTACGAACGAGGGGCTCTACAGGGATCTCATCGAGAACGTCGGAAGAACGGCTAGGATAAGAGCTATGTCCAGAAAGGAGAAGTTTAAGGCTGGAAAGAGTACTAGCCAAAACTGTACTCAGACTGAAGATGCCTTGGTGGCTCCCACTTCCGACGATAGGAAGCGAGAGAGGGAGGCCACCCTGAGTCCAGTGGAGGCGAGCTCTTCCAAGCCAAGGATCAAGAAACAGAGGACTCGTGAGGTTACTGCTGTAACCTCGACCCCGAGAAAGGAGGAGAGAAAGGCGAAACCTGCTTCCGGTAACTCCAGGAAGGAGAAGAAGAAGCCGAGACGATGTCGACCTGAAGCGGTTCTCATCAAACCAGCCGAAGGTCGCAGCTATGCGCAGGTCCTTAGAGATCTCAAGCAGAAGGTTAATCCTGACGCCCTTGGTGTCAAGATCAGGGGGGTCAGAGAAACGCGTCATGGCGAAGTGTTGGTGGAGGTTGGTCCAACTGCTGGTGGCAGAGGCAAATTTTCTGCTGCCATCAAAGAGGCTGTTGGTGGTGAGGGTCGAGTACAGGAACTCGTGCCTCGTGTTGAGGTTGAGATATTCGACCTTGACACAACTATTGTGAAGGTGGATGTCGAAGCGGCAATTAGAATCCACTTCAAGGAAGATATTAGTGAGGTGAGGGTCAGTCTCACAAAGAAGCCCTTCAGAGGTTGTCTGAGGGCATTTGTGGAACTGGGGGAGAACTTAACCGAATAAAATTTCAATAACTTGTAATTTCATTCTTTTAGAAGTAAACTATCGGACAAGTTCCAGAGGGTTTAGGCTCTGGGCTTCTCCTACCAATTCGCTTCTGCGATCTGTGCTTTTCAGCTATAAGATCCAGGACCCTGTTTTTCGGTAACTCCCTTATGTCTGTAATGTAGCTGACAGGCCCCCGTCACCTTGTTAGGCTAGTAGTTAATTAATTCATTGCCATTATTTTTGTTTATGACCTCTTTTCGCCTAAATTTATCACCGCTCTATATAATTTAATTTGGTTATAATTGACCTAACCCCGTGGTGACAGATTTCGTTCACGACCTTGACGATTGGAAGTTAGTCCCTACCTACACAGAAAAAGAGTCCGTTTTGTTGGAAGCCCATGATGACCCACAAGCTGGCTATCTGGGAACTCAAAAGACCTATGCGCTAGTCACGCGTAAATACTATTGGCCCGGTTATTACAGGGATGTAAATAGATACGTAAACAGTTGTACAACCTACCATATGTGCAAAGTCAAGCAAAAGGTACCTGCAGGGTTAATGGGACACCGCATAGTCGAAGAACCCTGGATAGTAATAGCCGCCGACATCATGGGTCCCTTGTCTAGAAGCAAATCTGGATTCCAGTACATTCTGGTGATTCAGGATCTATTCACGAAGTTGATGGAGATCATACCCTTACGCGTGGCGGCGGGTAAAAAGATTGAGTCCGAATTTCCCTCAGTTACTCTTCACGCGCCGACCAGAGCGAATGTGCATTATCGTTTTACATGTGTCAAACAGGTTTACGCATTATGAGTGAAGTGCATCAGGTATGAGCCAAGTGCAAGCAAGTGTCATTAAGTGCAGTTGAGTGTAAGCATTATATTGAAGTTTAGAAGAATAGGTTCAGTTCTCCAACAAGTGCATCGAGTTGACTTCTCCGATCTTCAATCACTCCTTCTCTTCAACCAGAACGGAACACATAGCCCCTACTATAACGATAAGCTCTAATTTCGTCGAAATTCTTTTGAATGTCAGAAGTTCTATGGCTGATAGCGTAAACTGAGTAGTCAACTTGCTCAAGTTAGTACTAGTTTGTTTATGAAATGACCGAAGACGCGTTTCGTCAATTTAGCGAAGTAAAAGAACGCTGTCTTTTTCTTCGCTCCATCTGTTAATTGAATTTGTAAATACTCTTTCGCTATATCGAATACTGCAAATATCGTCATCCTCGTTTAGTTCTTCTAGACCGTTGTTAATGTTGAGGTGTTAAAAGTTCATATGAATGGTATTTCTATTCAAACGTCGGTAGTCTACAGAAAGTCTTTAAAACCCGCCTGCCTTCTTCATCAGAACACAGGGGCTTGCATAGGGACTCCTAAACACATTCGATATTTATTTTTAAATTGAAGAATAGATGTGATCCTAACAACTGTGTTTATTGTCCCTCGCTCAACGGTGAATTATCTGCTAACTCATTTTCCATTGTCGATTTTTTTCGCGGCGTTAACTCAGAAATATGAGCTTTTATGGTTACTGTCGAATTAAGGACCGTTCCTTTGTCAAGTTGTCATTTCGTATTGTCATGATTTCCAACAGGCAAAAACATCTCGTTATTACTCTTAACGCGTATAAAATCAATTCATGCAGGTAGCAAGCACGTTGGTTCCAAAGCCGTGCGCTGATCTGAATCTAGTTCTTATGAATCCTGAAATTTTTTAGTCAGTGACTTCTCCGTCATGACAGTATTCCCGAAGACTTTCCAGAATCCTCTCCAATCGTGAATTTCGTCGGCGAAATACGAATTTCTCTCCGCTTTCACAAAATAACTTGTAGCCATCTCAAACGCGATAGCTAATCTATGAAATGTAGCCGTTCATTTCCAGCTACTCGTCTCCCCAAAAAATTACACATCCTAATGTTGGGCATTTTAAATCAGAAAGGTGGAAGTAGTTTATCGTATTACTGCAACTAACTGCTCGCATCTTTCCATTTTCCCTTTCTTTTGGGTCCCCTAGAAAAGGGTTCTACGTGAATGGAGGGAGAAGTCTGGGGCACCCCCTCCAAGTGTTTTTGGAAGCTAGTATCGTAATTTTCGAATGTTTTTGTGACCAAACACCTATTTTTATTTTTTCTCCAAAAATCTTAATTTGAGAGAAGAAGCGTTAAAACACGAAATATGTGCATTATGCAATAGCTTACAAGATTGGTCATTTTTTATTTAAAAAAAAAATTATACAGTTTCTCTCACATAAACATTTTTATCATACTGTATATAGTAGTTTTTAAATTTCAATAATTCCGAAAAATGTCCACTTGAGCATGAGTTAGACAAAAATTAAAATTTAGGTTTGAAAAATGCTATTTTTACAATTATTTCAAAAAGTATAAGGGTTCGTTCAAGTTTAAGAAAGCTAATGCGTTGCAAACATGGAGACTACGAGTTTTTGTTTATATCTGAGAGGATATAATATATCATAGAGAATTGACGCTCGAACAGCCGCATAATTATTATTTGCCGATCATCTTAGACCATGCGAATTTTAAAATTCACCGAGATAATTTTTGAAAAATATGGGCTTGTAGAGAATGAGCAAAGAGATTTTTTGCATTTACAGTATTTTTGTCACGTAATTATAACAATAAGTTTTTAAAATATAAATCGTCATAACTTGGTCAATTATTGTTGAAATTGTTTGAAACTTGGTGCGCGATACTTAATATACTATACTGGCTGGCGAGACCACACATATTTCCTGAACCAATGTATAACGATGTTATCTTAATGAGTTTTTTAAATAGAAATATCTTTAAAAAAGATATAATTTAATTATTTGAAATTTCGTGTGTGAACTTTAAAGAGTCCACTATGTTGTTAAATTCTTGAACAAATTCATAGATTTTTTCAGTGGGAGTGATAAAGAAAATGCCACCAGCATATCTTTTGTATATTAATGTTCTGAAATTTAAATTTCTTAAGGCTCTATTTCGACAGCTTCTGATACTAGATTGGAATTGATCTGAGAGAAAGAAGAACCCTTTTGACAGACAAAAACTTGTTTAAAATATTTATTATCAAATGCAAAAACGACATCTAGTAAAATCATGGAGTAGGAACTTAGAATTTTTTTGGTTTTTTACATAATTTTTCAAGACTCTATCTTTAACTAATGGAGCAGACTATTATTCTCAATTAGAAATCTAGTTTATGCACCTTTGAGAAAGCACATGCTTTAGCTATAATGACACCACGTGATCTGAGCTATCAAAGACGTTTCTACTTCTCCGGCAAAATTTGTATTTTTTAGAATTCCATTTACGGTTTCTTCAGAATCATTGACATTAGATACTATCGACGTGCACTTTTTAATGTAATGCGGCATTTGAGAAATTCAAAGACGATAATTACTCGAAACGAGCTCAAAGCGGCTCATAAAGGGTTTTCGTGGTCGCCGATCACGAATCTGTGGTCATAACATAGGAATTCTATATGGTGGACCCAATATGGCGGATGTGAGCCAACCATCAAATTTTGAGTAATTCAGATCAACCTGACCCTACTGATAGAAAATCTCCGAATATTCTCTGGCGAAAAAGCCTGTTCCGTTTTAGACTATCTTTAAGCCCGAGATGAATGATTTCATCTTTAGAGATAGTCTGAGAGAGTTGGGTCCTTTTAAGAGTGATGGGACGGTCATATAATGGTACTATTGTATTCGTCACGTACCGGGCGTGAATTCAAAAATTCAAATAAGGTGAATTCAAAAATGTTGTCTGTTTTGGCGTATGTCATTCCATTTACGAGATACGTTATCTTCATTCTAATTTTAAACAACTAAAAAAAAGTTAGATATCTGAAATAATCGAAACCTGTAGATTCCGAATTATTATGTTTCAGGCTGTTAACTTTGAAAGTAAAAAAATCTATTTCTAAATTTTAATCCGAAAGCTTAACAAAGGACCCGTCGTGAGTGTTTGCTACTTTTTGAGGTAGCATCTCTGTTTCTTGTTTATGATTGAATTCTTCTTTCAATTTCGAAAAGGACATTTCAAAAACTTTAGGCCATTTAAACGGGTTACCTGCATCTTTAAAAATAACTACATGAGTGTTTTTGGGGTTGCTGATTACTAATCTGGAGTAAGAATATGAGAATTCAAAATGACTACCCTATATAACAGATGTTAGCTAACCTTCAATTTTTAAGTAATTCAAAATACCCTGGTCGACTTGATAATGATTACTTGGGTGTTTTTGGTGTCGCTGATTGCGAATTTGGAGTCAGAATATGAGAATTCAAAATGGCAAATTCAATATTGCTCACATTTTCCAAATTTTCAGTTTCAAATGACCCGAACTAGTCTGATCAGCTTGAGAAAGATTACAAGATGGTTTACATGGACGCTGGTCACGAATACAGTCCAAACATCGGAATTATATTTGGTGGACACAACATGGCAGCTGAGACTGGTGTAGGAGATTCTCATGAATTATTTTTATAGGGAGTGAACAATCGATAGACAAACATCGGCGCCAAAGTACAGCCTTATTTCAAATTGTTAATCTTTCACAGGAATGAATGAATCTCTGCTCTGTATTTTGGTCACACTCAGAGCACTGGAAAATCGTTTGTTGAGCTTTCTTTGAGTTCTGCTATGTATCTTTCGTGGTCGTACCAATACCATCGCACACAAATTTGCAATGGGCAGTAGCTTGAAAGGGTTATTCACCCTCTATGTCGAAATCTTATTTACGACTAATCAAATTCATCATTTAGAATCCATTTTTATAGTGTTGCGTGGCGCCATCAGTCTCATAAATGATTGTCTTCACTTTTGGGTAAACCTTCTTAATTTCTGCTTTGAGAATTGTTTGCATAATGTACACTGCAACAGTATCAAGAGACGCACAATCGGACAACATTACGAGGCTGTAGTGATTTATTTCTTCACCAGGTCTATAATAGAATACTGATAATTATTGTAATGAAATGCTTGCGAAAAATTTTGTACCAAGGTAACTCAAGTTTTCAGGGAAATCGAATGAACTAATAGCTCACCTCCTTTCAGATGGGTTTTACTTTTCATCACATATTTTGATGGCTTTTTTCAGTGAAATGATGGGGCAATAGTCGACTGTCATACACTATAGATTACTTGAAATAGTTTTTCTTCTTGAAGATCTTGATTCATGTAATCAGAAAATTCTTCAATTCCTGGACATATTTCATATTCATTGATGTAACTGGCAGGCTTTAGGTACTACACATTACGAAACTAATGCAATCCCTATGACCTTTCACTGGACTTTGTTCTGCTTTTTAAATTGATCATGCAATTGTTTTATGTCAGAAAGCCACAATCGCTTCTGTACTTCCATCTTTCGTCATCAAATATGACGGTAACCGTATCCTTTTTATTTGGAATCACTCTACTCAGGGTGTCTACTGTTTCTTCAAAAAAAATTCCAGCACTTTTCCAGGCTTTCCAGGACCAAAAAATCGATTTTTCCAAGTACCTTTTTTTATTATTGCAATGAACTTTATTACAAAATTAGTATAATTCACAAATTATATAATTGTTTATTAATTATAAATAAACTTTGGCATTACAATACTGATTAGAAACGGAAAGTTTCTCCTGCAATGGAACTCCGATGCCTTGAGTCGAACGGACCCCTCTTTCTTTCATGTGAGATAGACAACGAGGTGCAATCGAAATGCAAAAGATGGTTTCGAAATCTCTCTTTTTATCGTATATAGCAGACAGAGAAGTTTTCATCATTTTCAAACAATAAGAATGACTTGACGTTGGAACACCATCGGACTCTCTCTGTCTACGATATACGGTACAAAGAGAGATTTCGAAACCATCGTTTCGATTTTCATCGCACCTCGTTGTCTATCTGGCATGGTAGAAAGAGAGAACCGTTCGTTTTAAGGCATCGGAGTCGTACTGCTGATTAGCTGATTTTTGAGTAACTTTTGCACTTGCGCTAATCACTGAACTCGGCCTCAGTGAAGGGTGTCCTCCGCAGTTGGCACTTATGATAAATTCGAAGTACAGAGGGTCCAGGGACAGTGTGGCAGACTAGTCTACTGCTCATTGATTGCCTCCGCCATTTTAAGTTCTCTCTCCCAATAAATAGATTATAGATATACTTAGTATAGCTTAGTACTGGAGGCACGTAGTGTTCAGTATATATATGGTTTTTTAAACACTTTATGCAGTTAAGATATGCAGAATTGTAAGGTACTTAGTTATTAATAATTTGTATGGTTGCGCATAGAGGGTCCCTGTACCAAGGGTTTCTGCTGAATATAGTTACAATGATTAATAGGCAGTCGCGGCAATTGTCCAGGGGTGGTCCCGAAATAATTACCCCCAATTGGAGGTTTGAAAACCGTGCCGAAAGCTGAATGGCACCTGGGTAAGGTGTCTAGAAGCGTGACTCTGGAATGCAAGGCTTTACAAGGATGGACGAACCCCTTTCCCTAGGTTTTCGTGGGAGCAACAATGATAACACCAAATATAGTTGTAGTAATTGCGGTTCAAAGCAATAAAACACTTAGGGCTCCCGACAATAGATCGGCCAATAATGCCGACCACTCTAGAGCTGGGGGAGCCAATGAAGATATAGTCAATGCAATGGATCGGCAGAATCTAGGGGCTTTTAGGTTGACGGAGCGACTAAATCGTGACTTGCTAGGATGCTACGATGTGAATGTAACCCCTGAACAAGAGAATTACATGGCTAGACTGCAAGCCTTGTGATGCCAGAAACACCTAGAGCTATATCACTTTTCGCATCAATGTTTGCGAAAACATGCTAAAGTACTCCAAAAAAGGGGCAATATCAACATCCAGGTTTCTCTCAAGAAATGGATGACGAGCTTCGTGGACCATTTTACAAAGAATCCGACCTCTGGACTATTAATTGTTGTGTGATTAATGCAGCGAGAGCTATGGCCGATGCGAACCGTAAAATAAAAGCAACGGATGATCATAAACTAAAAGACGAACGCATCAACTCACCATAAAAATAGGCTGGGCAAGACGGTACGCGTCCCGCATTCAGTGTGTAATTAAATAGATAACATCTGGCAGGAATTTCGCCGCGAGGTTCGAAAGTTTGCGCGCGAACTCCAGATCCGTTATTAGACACTTAACAAGCCAAAGCTACTGACCATCAAGCAGCATATTTTTGGGAGAATACGGATACGATCTGACGATAAGAGAAATCTAGAGTGGGAAGAGAGGTGGGTCATAGAAAACCAACAGTTTCTCTCTGACCCATTTTGACTCTTCCAGGACCCTCCAGTTTCTGTCGACCACACGCCCAAACCAGAGGAGGTAGAAGTAATTTGGAGAAAAGTCTATGAAATGCAGCATAGACTGGACGAAGACTCAGAGAACATAAATAGCTTCAGGGAGCTATGTGATGCCCTCATAAAACCTGGGAAAAAACGCCCAGCCATTACTACCCAGGAGGTGAAAAAAATTATTAAGAGATATGAAGAATTATTCCGCTCCGCGACCAGATGGTACCAAGACTTGCTGATGGAAGAAGTTTCCTTTAATCCATCAGCATCTGGCCCGTATTTTCACCCTATATCTTAAGTCGGAAGAGCCAATTCCGGAGTGGCTGGTGGAAGAGCGCACATTACTTCTGCCGAAAATAGGCAACTTAGTTGAACCGAAAAACTACAGGCAAAAAATTTATGAACAAGGCGGCTCAAAGAAAGCTTAAAGGTTCATCCGCAAATCGTGAGGTGCATAGAGCGATTGATGCCGCTTTAGAAAACCAGATTTACTATCTCATCTGGAAAAAATCGTGAGAGAGTTGTCTTTACGGGCGACGCGATGAGCCCACTCCTCTTTTGTCTCGAATTATTACCACTGTCTCTAGCACTTCACCATTTCCAGGGGTACATTTGCGGTTAACCTGCAAATCGAAATCACAAGGACATTTATGTATTATACGTGGATGATCTTAAGATCTATGCTAAAAATAAAGTGAGGAAAACTTAATGGGATCCCTGAAGACCCTGAACTCGTCGATAGAAGCGCTATATAACACCTTTGCGCTGGAGAGACTTATACATAGCTGGGCGTGCCACAGAGCCGCATTCAGGATGTGATATCCATAAAGGATACTTTCCGAATCAGATACAAACGTCTCATCCGGAAGATTTGGTCTTCCGAACTGTCGGCGAGTAACAAAGTATCTGCGACGGTCATGCTTGCCGTCCCGGCAATACCTTATTCATTTGGAGTGGTTCCATGGTAGAAGAACGAGCTGAGATCCCTTGATATCGGGGCACGAACGTTATGCACATGAACAAAAGCATGCATCTTAAGACTTCTGTTCCGCGACTCTACGTCTTACGCCGTGAGAGTGGTCGTACCGACCGATCGGAGCATATTTTACGAATTGGCCAACACTCAGGAGCGACAGACTAAAAACAATGGGTATTATATATACAATAACAAAGGTTATTATAATTTTTTCAATTAGTTTTGTAACTAAATGTCATTCCTAAATTAATATGAAGCACTTTTAGGAAACAGATTTTTTTTACCGATAATAAGACTATTTTCTAACTTGTTCATAAAATTTGTTTATAACAAATAAGTGGAATAATGAGCAAATTATTTGTATTCTATGAGTCCCTGAACATTTATTTAAGACAATATAAATTTTTCCTAATCAGTTATTCAAGCGGAAAAAATGGTTATGTACCAAAATTTAGTTTTTCCATACTTTGAGTGAAAAAAATGATTAATAAACAAATAGGCTTCAGGACTTAACGAACTTTAATTCTTTCTTAATTCAAAATCGGACCAAAATTGAAGGCTGTGGATATTTTTGAACGAAATAATTATTGAAAGTTTTTTTTTATATTTGTAATGTTAAAAAATAAAATAAATTATTATTCATTTTACTACAAAAAAAAAAATTACAGATTTTAATAATTATTTCTTAATCTTGCTTTTAAAATGTATGTAACGTTCAACGAACAAAAAAAATGATTCTTTGGCTCATGTTTGTTTGAAATATGTATATTAATGAATTTTTTTTATTACTTCTAATCTCATTTTTTATTGTTAAGTAAAATTTTATGTATAAATCACAAATTGCAAATCTATT
>JAAAKG020146504.1:0-32572 GCA_010014905.2 Druon quercuslanigerum
ATTAATTATCATTCTACCTATTTTTATTATTCATCAAACCATAAGTGCAAATTTACACTTTGCAGAAGAATGACCCACATAATTAAAAATTAATGAACTAATATTGATAAATATTCTACTAGATACATAGTCATAACTTTTATATTAAAAAAATGTAACAGGACAATATTTAAACAAAGTCCATATGTTTAAATAATTACAAATTAATAAAATAATTTTCATAAATATTTTACTGGACCAATGCAAACAATTTTGAGGGAAAAAACGATTTAAAAATAATATTAAAAAATTCCATTTGTTTAAACAATTAAAATTTTTTGAATCAATAGCATTAAATATTCCACTAGACTAATAGTAATAATTTTAAGGGGAAAATGATTTTAAAAAAAATTATTTTAACAAATTCTATTTGTTTAAATAAGCAAAAATAATTTAACAAATGATAAGAAATATTCTACTAAATCAATATAAATAATAAGAATTTTTATTGTTTGAAAATTCGCCTTTTTGCTTTTAAACTTCTTTTTATTTAAAAAAAAATCATCTTTGTTATTGAAATATAAAATATGATACTTTTTTCTAGGCATTTATCTTTTTAGTTCTAAATTTCATATATTTTTTGAAAAGCCATCTTTCATGGTCGGAAATATTTTTTTATATTAAAATAAATTAATAAATTTGAAATTTTGAGATTTTGAGTAGAAATGAATTTTTTATTCTATTCATAAAAGATTCTATGTTTAAAGTATGACAAGATTAAATTAACAGTATTTTAATCTTAATAATCAATGAAAATG
Source organism: Druon quercuslanigerum (assembly GCA_010014905.2). Classification (NCBI taxonomy): domain Eukaryota; kingdom Metazoa; phylum Arthropoda; class Insecta; order Hymenoptera; family Cynipidae; genus Druon; species Druon quercuslanigerum. Next base: position 798 of record JAAAKG020146504.1, read on the forward strand.
AAAAATTAGTAGAGAAAAATTTAGTGAATTTTGAAAATGAAGTTCAAGGATACCCTGCTTAATTGTATAAGCAATAAATAGCAAAAAAGTTCTAGAAAATAAAAATTACGTACAGAAATAGGGGGGGGGGGATATTTAGTTACGGTTTTTTACAGGGGAAGGAGGGGACCTAGAGAGGGCCTATAATCCGTTACGTAATTTAAGTACAGCCCCTTTTGCTGACGTGTGAACCTACTGCTCCAAAAACGAGAAGTGTCGTAGAGTCTACTGTAATTCTAAGAAATAAATTATTCTATAACTATTCTATTCCATGATAAAAACTATTCTATAATAAATTAAAAAGTTTAAAAAAACTAATTGCTATTAGAAAATTGGGTAAATAATAAGAAATCAATATAAAAGTTTGCGCGCGCAAATAATAGTCTAGTGTGAGTAAAAGACCTCCATGTCTGAATCGGTTAGAGAAGAGAATCGAAGATTCAGCAGAGAGATCATTGTCAAGTCGCACGGGAACGTCGAGATAATAATATAATTGGATTGGAAGAACGAGCGAGCCAATAAGAGGCTCTCTTTAATCAGGTTATTTCATTACTGCGTTACTCCGTTACTCTCTGGAGGTGATATCAGCGGAATATCAATTATAGTGATTAACCAAGACGCTCGACACGAGCGAAAACTTCTCGAACGAATCCTGGCCCGAATAACATCTTTTGTCTCTAGTAAATTGGCAGCGGATATTCAAATCTCCCTCGTTCTCGTTCTCTTCGAGGCATTTCAATCACTTCCGGAGTTCAAACTCTTCTTCTTCTCCTTTTCAAATCAAACCACGACTTAGCAAACTTGGAGAAAAAAAACCTTAGCCAAAAAAAAAAAAAAAATTAGAGACCAACTTCTCCTTCCTAATTCCCTTTGCCGAAACTTTCCTCTCGCCAATTCTAATTGAATGTGTGAAGGCTGAAACTGCAGTGACAATAATGTAGATTGAAATTTTAAATTAAGTTTTAATCCCACAAAAAATTATCAAAAAATCCATTTCGCTGTCAAACTATGCAAGATACGACAAAAGATGATCAGAGGAAAATTGTACAACCAAAAAAAGATCTAGAAATTTTAATAATCACTTTTTGATAAGACACTAGTGGATGAATCCTGTGGCGCTGATCAGTGCCAGACTAGACTGCCTAGACTCTAGTCTGGCGCAGATTAGTCAGTCGAGCCAACCGCTATTCAGCCGCTGGTTCCAAGTAAAAGTACTGGCCCAGTACAGATTGCGGAAGTTCCAGTTTTTAGCGTTCCGCAGTACTGGCTCGCGGTACTGGCAATATGGCTATACTCTAAAGATATGTCAAAAAGGTATTAAAAAAATAGATAATAATTGTTTGTGAGTAGGTAAACAATTATAAGCTACAACTCAAAAAAGTTTTAAAAAGGCATTTATCAGCTCTTTTTTCTTAATAATTTTTGTATTATTGTACGAAATTATATATTATATGTCAATAAATTAACTGTTACCAAAAATATAAATTAAAGCATTTTTAAATAAATAATTGAAATAAATTCAAATTCTTTCGATTTCGTAGCGTAAGCGCCAAAATTTTCTAACACAAATTTTTTTTAATATATATTTTTGTAAACAACTTTTTTCAATAATTTTTTTCCAAGAAATATTTATGCTCATTTTCTTTTAACGATTTTTTTAAAACTTTTTTTTCGAATGATTTTTTAAAATTTTGCTAAACAATTTTTTTTTCTCGCCTATCTCGCCTAGTTTCTCAGCGTGTAAATTTTTTATTTTAAGGTGTTTTGGACTTGTTTACAACTATTAAGAATGACATAAAATGTAATTTTTAAGAAAGATTTGATTTTTAATAATGTTTAATTTCTTATTGTGTATGATTTTAGACACACTGACAGTTTTTTGAAAAGGGTTAAAAAAATGTGACTGCTTCATAATTAGAAATTTGTATAGTATGGATGGCAGACCAGTCCCAGATCTGGGCCAGACTACACTGTTTAAACAATAAGAAAACAATATTTTTAATATGTGTTATTTTCTTATTTTGTATATTTTTGGACACCCTGACGAATTTTCGGAAAGGGCGAACAAAATTTAGCTGATTGACACGTTGAAATTTTGATGTTGTAGATTGCTGACCAGTCCCAGATGTGGGCCACACTAGATTGTGAGGACAATAAGTAAACAAATTATTCTTTATAGCGCTAATTTCTTCTTCTGAATAATTTTAGACACTCGTACAGTCTTTCGAAAAGGGTGGGAAAAATATAGCTGATTGACATTTAAAAATTTGTATGTTGTGAATTGCTGACCAGTCCCAGATGTGGGCTAGACTAAACTGTGAAGACAATAAGAAAAAAAATTATTTTTAATAGCGTTAATTTCTTCTTCTGTATAATTTGAGACACTCATACAGTCTTTCGAAAAGGGTGGGAAAAATGTAGCTGATTGACACTCCAAAATTTTTATCTTTTGGACTGCTGACCAGTACCAGATGTGGGCTAGACTAGACTGTGAAGACAATAAGTAAAAAAATTATTCTTAATAGCGTTAATTTCTTCTTCTGTATAATTTTTATACACTTGTACAGTCTTTCGAAAAGGGTGGGAAAAATTTAGCTGATTGACACTTCGAAATTTTTATGTTGTGGATTGCTGACCAGTCCCAGATGTGGGCTAGACCAGACTGTGAAGACAATTAGTAACAAAAATTATTTTTAATAGCGTTAATTTCTTTTTCTGTATATTTTAGACACTCTGACAGTCTTTCGAAAAGGATGAAAAAAATTTAACTGATTGACACATAGAAATTTTTATGTTGTGGATTGCTGACCAGTCCCAGATGTGGGCTAGACCAGACTGTGAAGACAATAAGTAACAAAAATTATTTTTAATAGCGTTAATTTCTTTTTCTGTATATTTTAGACCCTCTGACAGTCTTTTGAAAAGGGTGGAAAAAATTTAACTGATTGGCACATAGAAATTTTTATGTTGTGGATTGCTGACCAGTCCCAGATGTGGGTTAGACCAGACTGTGAAGACAATAAGTAAAAAAAAATTTAATAGCGTTAATTTCTTTTTCTGTATATTTTAGACACTCTAACAGTCTTTCGAAAATGTTAGGATAAATGTAGCTGATTGACAATTGGAGAATTTTTTGTTGTGGATTGCTGATCAGTCCCAGATGTGGGCCAGATCTGTCATCAGAGAGCTAGAAGATTTTTCCACTAAGGGACGCGTAGTCTTCGTAGACAGAAGCTACGAAGAAAAAAATTACTCATCCAAAAAATGATAGAAAATTTGTCGTTATCAATTTTTTTAAAGGATGCGTAATTTTGGTCCTATTCGAAAAAATAAACATTTTGGAACAAACAACACAAGCTAAGAAAAAGCAATGAGATGGAATTTTTTTTAAACCAAAAAAGATCTACTTATTTGTTGTCCATTATTTTTTAATAATATGCGTAGTTTTTTTTAATACTAAAAACAAGGATTAAAAATAAAAGTATTTAATTTTCCAAAAAACGACGTGACATATGACAAAAAATTCACCAACAAAAGTGTTACACCTGAAAATAATATATAAATTTGTAACTACTCATTTTTTAAATGAAATTTCGACAAATTTTTTATTATTGATTTTACAAAAATGAATTAACAAAAGTTGTTTAACTAAAAGAGACGTAAAAATTTGTTAGAAACTTTTGTTATAATAGTACATTATCTTTTTTTTTTAAATGAGGCAAGTAATATAAAGATAAATTTTTTACCAGAGAAATGAATTTTAAATTTAAATAAAGAATTTGCACAAAAATTGTTGTTGACAAAGCAATTGAAATTTAAGTCAACTAGTTTAATATTTAGCGAAGCAAATTCATTTTTTTTTAAAGTTATATTTTCGAAAATTTAATGAAATTTGGAACCAAAGAAATAAATGTTAAACCTAAATGAAGAACTTTCACACAAATAAATTGGTTTTTGACAAAGCTGTTTAAATTTAAATTAAGCAGTTAAATAGTCTTCATCTTAAGCGAAGAATTTTAACAACTAAAATTATTTGTTAACAAAGAAATTTAAATTTAAGTTAAGTAGTTAGTTATTCAACAAAAAAATTAATTTTTGCCAAATAATAAAGAAACTTTTCAACAATATAGAAAAATTTTTCACCCGAGAAATGAATTTTGGACAAATATTAAGAATCTGCAAAGAAGAATTAATTTTTTTTTAAATAGTTCAAATTTTAGCCAATTAGTTCAATTTTAAAGCAAACAAAAATTTATTTAAATTTTTAATCACAAAAGATCAATTTCAACTAAAAGTGAAAAAGTTAAAATTTTAATTCAAAAAATAATGTTAAAAGTCATAGTCTACTTTTCAACAAGAGATGAAGTTTTGCCAAAAATCATAAATCTCTATAAAAAATTTCGACCTATTAGTTATAGTTAAACCGAGAAGTTGAATTTTTAACTAAGAAACACAAATTAAGAGTCAAATATGAAACAAGTAATAATAAGGTTAAAAAATTAATTTTAAAGAACAAAAAACGAATTTGAAAATAAATATTTCCCTTTTTAGTCAACATATGTAAATTTTTAATGTAATTTTAGATTTTTAACCCAATACTTTAGTATCAAGGAAGTGCTTAGATTTTTAAAACAGAGATGCATTCAACATAAAGAAATTGAAAAAAGAATCCTTTTTCAGAAATAAGAGCATTGTTTTTTTAGTTGCAGCGTGTTTCAATTTGCTTAAGGAATCTATTATATCATTAAAAATTTAAAAAAAAATCTTAAGGTCTTCTCAGACTCTCTAGTAGCTTAAGGGAAAAGCACCCGACCGAAAATCGGAAGTTCTGTGGTTCGATTCCCAGCGAAGTGAAGAAGAATGTGTTATTTTAGAAAATATTAATTAAAAAAAAATTCCTAATTCAGAGCTCCATCTAGTCTGAAAACACGAGTGGTTTCTTCCTGCCAGGAGCTGGTCTCCACCTGCCATGCTTTCTTTTTTCTGCCTTTATGGATTTAAAATCGAAGATCGCGACGATCGCCCAATTTTAAGAAATTTAAAAGTAATAATGATGGACCATTTCCGTAAAATTATTGTTTCAAAACTTCTAAACACCTTTTGAAATTATTCGAATGTTTTAACAGTTTTTCAAACAAATTTTTTCAAAACTCTGAAAAATTGGAAAGCTTTCCTCAAAATTTTCCACATTCAAATTCGATAATTTTTCCAAAAAAAAATTAGAAAATCATTTTAGTAGGAGTAGCCGGTATTTGTCAGTACAAGTAGACACTTAGTTTAAATAATTTAAAATAATTTGATATCTCAAATCAATTTTGAATTTTTTAAGCTTCTTAATATTTCTAACTTACTCGAACTTTTTCTAAGAATAATAGGTGTTTAATTATTATTTATACATCAAAATTTAACAATTCAATTTACAAATTAAACTTTGTAGTTATTTATTTTATTTTTTCAAACTGGAACATTTAAACTTGTGACGTTGAAAGTTTAGCGTTTTTGTTGGGTTTTAAATATTTAATTCATAACTACTGATTTTAAATGAATGGTCAGATATGTCTAAATATTAAATAACTGTTCTTTTCTCTGATTAAAATTTTTTAAGTATGAAAATAGTTGAAAAAGTTTTAATCGTGCGTTTAAATTTGTTTAATAAATAACACCTTTTAACTAAAACAGTGTAATTTTTAACGTTAAAATCTGAAAATTTTAAAATTATGAAATCTTTGAATTAAAATGTACTCATAAAAATAAAAATCTAAACTGAATTTTTTTTAATAATTAGTAAAACTGATAATATAAACTTTGATAATTTGTCAAAAAATTAGAATGTTCGACGAAATGATTTAATTATGAACCAAAAGATTGAATTTTTCAAAAAACAATTAAATTTCTAAAAAAAATAGTTAAATTTTCTACCAAAAAACATAATTTCTCAACAAAAAATATCGTAATTGTTTTGCGTGGCTTATAACATTCTCGATATAATTAATGAGCACAGATTTTGCAAAATTTTTAATTTTTGTTAAGAAATTATTTTATTAAATTTTTTCTTGAAAAGCAGTTAAATAAAATGTAAATACCTGAGCAGAATATTCTTAAAGTCCATAATCTCTGAGATAACGAACATAAGAAGTATTATGTAATCTGACGAAGACCTGGCAACTTAATTTGTTAAATTATTTTATTTAAATTTCGATAAATACAATAATAACTTTTCCTTTGACTACAGAAGATGAAAATTGCTTTTCCTCTCTTTCTATCCTTAGCGGTTATCTTCAAGTCTATTGGTGAATATAATAATAAAATATATATCTAATTCTATGTACATTTTTTAAGCTATAAGAAAATCAAACTTTGTGTAATTTATTATAATTCCACTCTGATTGCTTTTTTCTTCCAAGCTTTAATTAATTTTTTGTGAAATACCTAAATTTATTTTGAGGGTATCCATGATGTGTGTGCTTGAAAAAAATTAACTTCAAGATGAGCCCCTATTGATACTGGAATGTTACCATATGTTTGCATGCACATATGGTAACAGTACACAAAGTAAATGTATAGTTCAAAAAATTAATTTTAATCCGAAAAGGCGAATGTTTAACCAACGAGATTAGTTTTATGCCAGACAGAAATAAAAATATTATCAAAATATTTCAGTTTTCAACCAAATGGATGAATGATTATCTCTAATTATAATTCTTGCACCACAAAAATTAATATTTGTATAAGTAGTTCTACTTTCTTTTACTTAATTGACCTTCCAAAAATAGAAAGAAAAACTTGCAGCCAAATGAGTTGCACTAGGAAAGATACACTTTTGCCAAAGGATTAATTGTCCAGAAAAGTTAAATAGTCGACCACTTAATTTTTTTAGAAAGGAAGAAAAAGTGTAACGAAAAACAAATGGAAGTGACAGGAGAGTAATTATGTTAAAGAGACCAAAGCAGATGAATAGAAAAATCAGTGTGATATCTGTAACAGAAAAAACCGACGGAAAACTTTCTCTCCCTCTTTTTCCTTTGTTGTAGAACTGTCTCCAATATGACGATTATACTGATTTTTGGATATACTTTTAAAAATATGGTGCTATTTACTTCCACAAATAGAATCTCCTTTAGTTTATGTTTTTAATGTTGTTCCTAAATTAAATGCTCTGCGAAGAAGTGAGACGATGGTCGCGGGGATCATTGGGACTCTGTCGGATTGCGGGTTCGATTACCGCCTCGTACTCTGGAAGAGCCTTGGTGGTCCATGCGGTGAACCCTAGCCTACCAAGGAAGTTGTTTATCTCCGGAGAGTCGTAAGACCGGTAAGGTTGTTGCTCTTGGTGGTTCAGTACCCACCTTAAACTTTAGGTCCCCCTCCCACTACCAAGTATGTGTGTGGGAGGTGTGTGAAGGATAGGGAAGAAGGTGCAAGAAAAATGTAAACCCTTAGGGACACATTAGAAGGTTCCATCCATTGAATGCTCTGCTTCCTGTTGCAGTGTTAAGTTCCAATTTCGAGTGTCTACCTAATGGAGCCCCTATTCCTGGTGTTCCTCGTGACAGCCCTTCTGATTCTCTTGAAAGGTCTTCTCCTGCTCCACCTCATCCTAAAAGTTCTCGCCTTATGTCTTCTTCTCCTGCCACGTCTTCTTTTAGTGCCAGGTCCAGGTCTTCTCCTGCCATTCGTAGGTTTCTTCGCCTAGGTGGACTTACAAATGAAGAACTTAGATCTGTTCGGCTCATCCCGCGCTCGAATCCGAGCAGAAGATTCGAAATTCGAAAATACGCTTTTTCTCGTGATGCACCAATTCAAATGAGAGGAAAAAATAATGTTCTCGTGTCTGTGCCAACCGGAGAGCAAGCTGTATTATCAACGTCTTCTGGTGACGTATTTGCAATACTGGATAAAAATAATACAATTCTTCGGGGAATCTTTACAATGTCATATTATAATCAAAAACGGGCAAAAATAAACATGCATAGCGGCGAGGTTAAAATAATGACCGAAGAAGAAGTCCGAGAATCTCCCTTAACGCACCATAACGTAATCTCTAAAAATTTCGATACAATTAAACTATAAAACTTTTGTCCACCACATTAATGTAATTTGTCTTAATGTGAAATTGAAATATTAGGGTTGTGGCTATTTTTCTGATTAGCTAATCCTTGATAATTAAAGCTCGGAATTTTAATCTTGCAACATTTGTAACACCTAATTTTATTACAATCGAAATAAAAATATTTCAGTTTGAAATTTTATTAATTGTGTTACGTAATGAAGAGAAATTTACAGAAGAATAGTTTAAATTAAATGAACATTTAACTAAGATAAGTTAGATACAACATATGTCCTACAACATGCATGTAGTTTATCATCATCATCGGTAGAAAAAAAGTTTTTTGACTATTAATGGAGGAACGAGTTTTGAGCAAAGGAATTATGAAGATAGTGAGATAAATGCATAAATATACGAAAGAAAGAGTGAAAATAGAGGGAACAGCGTCGGAAAGGTTCTAGCTGGAGATTGGTTTAAGGCAAAGGTGTCCTTTCAGTTCACCACTTTTTGGAGTAATGATATCGGATATGGACAAGGAATTTCGATAATCGTTTGTAGGTGGGATTCATCTATAAAAGATAAGATTCTAGGCGTTGGCTTTTACGGATGACAAGTTATTCTGGTAAGGGAGAAAGAAGTATTAAATTTAACGATGGCAAGATGAGAAAGGCAATCAGACCCAAGGAAATTATCAATAGCTCAGAAACGTAAAAAATATTAAGGTAAAGAAGAGGAGGAGGTAGGAATAAGGATGAAGGATGGAAATGGAAAGAGAAGATAATAGATAAAGTATAAGACTTCGTGTATCTGGGGTTTTGTTTAAGAGAAATGGTAGCGTAGACGCTCATGTAGAGGAAATAGTAAGGAAGGCTAGAATAACCAAAAGCGTTAACCAACCCGTTGGTTGCTAGTGTGTTGTTGTATGGAGTGGAAATTTGGGAATGGAACAGGGGTATCTGGTGTTCGAGGAAGCAGGCAGAGTGTGCAGGTAGGTGAAAAGTAGAGAGAGACAGCGTACAGATTCGAAGAGAAAATGTTAAAGATTAAAGAAAGAATGCTAGTAAAGGACAGCATGGAAAAGGAAGAAAGCTGGAGGATAAAACGAAGAGAAGTGATATTCAGAGAAGAGTGTTTTATAAGGATTGAGATGACAAGGGAGAAAGTGAGATAAAATAATGAAGAAAAGGAAGGGATTCATGAGCATGAAAAAGAGAAAGACAGGAGAGACAAAAACACAGAAGGTCATAACAAATATGGGAGTCAAAGTATAACGACATGTTTAAGGTCATTAGGGTGAAAGAAAGAGAAAAATACCTAAGTGACCACTGTTAACGAGAAAATCAGAAATTAATGGCGAGATCAATGTGTGGGAATATGGAAGAATATGGAATATGGAATATCGAAATGTACATGAATAATTATTGCATGAAATAAAACAAGTTTTAATTAAAAGAAAGCTCTTGTCTGTGGCAACAATTATTCCCAAAGTTTTATCTTCATACGATAAAATTGTATTTTAAAAATCACTGTTATCAATGTTAACGGATTTCGCACTATAAGTTTGTTTAGCGAACTAGTGAATGAAATGTAAATATCCGAGAAGGACATGTTTGTCACCTGTAGTCGTTATTATTTATATTGTATATGTAAGATATACTATCTGATTTGACATAAAACATTGAAATAATCCGTAGTTACACTTTTGACAAAATTCTTTATTGGGACGTACATCAATTAGTTTTTCTGCTACACAACTATAATGAAGATTTCGTATATTCTCGTTTCAACTTTTGCAACTATTCTTAATTCTATAGGTGAATATAATAATATTATAGTATTATAATAATCTATAACAAAATTGCGGATCGTTTTTTTGTTTTCTGATATTTTTAATTTAATTGTTACTGCAGTTGTTTTTTTATCAATAGATATTAAATGTACCTAGAATGATGTGAATTTTTGGTAATCGTTGTGTAGAATTTTAAACTTATCCTACTGATATTTATTTTTATTGAGAGATTCCTTAAATTTGCGTTTACTTTTTCTTCTCCATTAAATTGCAACCAACGATATAAATCCATTTCAATACTGATAGGACATTACTATTCCTAACCATTTTACGACTAAAGTTGATAAATAAATTTAGAACATACGAGTAAGAAAAATTCTTACAATAAAAATCCAAATAAAATTTAAAATCATTATTAAAACAGAAAAAAAGTGACGGATTGTCAATTCCCCCAAAAAAGAGATGGTTCTTTTATTTAGCGATTAATCTCTTTCGTAAGATCTATTTGAGATTAATTTACAAAATTTAAATGTTTACTTTTATATTTCATCGTACGAGGATTTCCTTATATTTAAACAAGGTGCAAGGTCATTTCGAGACAGCATAATGTTATTTGATTTAAATTAAGCGACTAAACTTTTGATTCTCCTTCATATTTTTAGATTTTTGATTAATGATCCTAAACTTCACTTCACGAGTGAGAATAATTATTGTAAGTGTGCATTAATTTTAAGGCCTTTTTTTGTAAAATTGCGTTTTTTTAAGTATTAGCATCTTATCATTCAAAGAATTTTCAGCCTTTTGTCTTTTGAAATTATCCACGCCATCTTCTTGCGAGTTTTCTGCTTCTTACGTGTTTGCTTGGATAAACAAGCCTCCATGGGACTCAGGGTAGTCTCCCTCTCTCGCTTTCTGTCGCGGGGTGTGGGAGCCATTACGGCTTCGTCTGTTTGGGTGCCACTTTGGTTTATCCTCTTCTTCGCATTCTCCTTTCAGGTCATGGCCCTCATTCTGGTTGTTCGCCCAACATATTCTAATAAGTCCCTAGGAAGCCCTTCGGTTGTAATAGAATGCTCGCGCATTTTCTTCATCAGATGCTCCGCTCGTGTCAGTCCTTCCCTAATTGGAAGCCACATATTCTTCTTCTCCCTGCTGAAATCCACTATTTCTTTTATGACGTCACTCAGCTTTTCGAAGAGGTGATATGTCTCGGTAAGTTTGACATCCATTTCTGCTATGTCCCTCTTATTGACTGATACCTCTCTAATATTGTCCTTCTCAGTGACGTCTAATGGACCTCCTACCTCCTCGCAGACGCTCCTGTCAAAGTAGGTTTGGTTCCCCCCTAAATCCTTGGAACTGGCACTGACTCCCGGGGCTGGAACCCGATCGGAATCAGTGGGGAGATGGCTACTCCCTTGGGGTATGCTGTTTTTAACATACTCACTCATCATTGGTTTTCATTAGGGGTTCCTTCCCCTAGCTGGTTTTTTGTTCGCACCGGGTATTTGATTTCCCCGGTACCACCTATATCTGGGAGCCTTTCCCCTATTCGCAACCTGGGGAGGCGCCCGATGGAGGATCAGCAACCCCAGACAGGTGTTTTTCTACAGTATGCCTAATAAAGACCACTCTAATAGGAACAAATTTCACAATTAATATTGACAGGAAACTTTCCTAATAATATTTCCTTGATATGGCTGACTAAATTCTCAAGCAGTTTCCGTATTTTCCTCAGTCCTTCCTGACAATGTTATCCTTGATTCCTAAAAAACTCTTTTCTTTCTTGTTGCAGAATTAAGTTTGCAGTTCGAATGCCTACCTAATGGCGCCCCCATTCCCTATGTTCCTCGAAGCGGACCATCTTCCCCTTCTGAGAGACATCATTCACCAGAGAGGTCTTTTCTTCCAGAAGAGTCTCCTCTCCATGCGAGGTCGAGGTCTCCACGTGAAAAGTCCGTGGATCCTCCTTCAAGGTTCATGGCTCCTCCTACAAAGATTCCTTCTCCTAACGGAATTGCATGTGGACTTGAAGAATTAGAATTTATTCGGCTAACCTCTAATAAGAACCGGATCTTCAAACTTCAAAAATTCACTTTTTCTGTGAATACAACACTCCACATCAGAATAAGCAATAATAAATTTCAGCTCACGCCAACCAACGAACAAATTGTTTTATCAACATTGGATGGCGACGTTTTCGCAATATTGAAGCATTCTGATACTCTTTCTGGAATTTATATTTATGATAATCAGACTAGAAATCAAAGAAGGGTCAAAATAAACATGTCAAGCGGCATCGTTACCGTACTAACCCGAGAAGAAATTAATGAAATTTCTGTAGGCCCTACCCGCCCAATCACTTGGTTTTTTAAAGTGACAAATGTTAAACACGTACAAACTTAGATTAAACTTAGAATAATAGAATTTTTAACTTTTCTAATATTTGATCATATTTTCAGGTCTAACGTTCTTACAATAGTTATTATTTAATTATATAAAATAATATCTTATTTTATTAGGACTGTTTTTGCTTTTAAATGATTAATGAATAAACGTAACCTGCCAATAAAATCTAATTATCAATTGTGATATTTATCTTCAGGACGAAATTCTTCTTCCCATTGAACGATGTTTGAACAGTTTGAGGAACGATTATCTAATTCAAGATATCCTTAAAAGTTTTAACGTTCAGTTTCTTACTATAAATATATCACTTAATTTTTATCAGCTGATAAAATTTGTTAAATTTATTAACATTATCAGAAACAGATGCGTAATTTTAATAGTTTAATGCGAAAAAAAACCCGAATTTTCTTCCAATTGTTCTCGAATCTCAATGCCTGTTATGCTCATTGAAAATGAGACTCTGCATGTCCAGAGGCTTCTTTAGTTTTAAATCCAGAAGACACTGTCCCCTCTGATGTGCCCGACCTGGTGTCTGAGGGCCTCGATTTACGGTCTCTCTTATTTTGTGCTCCGCCACGTTGCCCCTTAAGGTGCATTTCACTTTCTACGGTGAGTTAGACGAGGGTCCCAGAAAGGACCCCTCATTTGTTTTTCGTTTTTTTCCTTAGTTCCTATCGTAGTCCCACAAGAAGCTGGGAAAATAAAAAAAAACCCCGCAGAGTCATGCTTGCAGAGGGGTGGTCTCCATATTATGGGTATAGACCTGGTATCTCAATGATTTAATTAAGAGACATCCTTTGAGACCCAAGCCTGTCTGCCTCTACTGATGGGGACATACCAGCGAATTTAAAAATTTGGTAAACATGCTGCCATTTAGCCCTAGACACGAATATTACCTCATGGCTTGGAAGAATGAGATATCATGCTCTCTATATTCAAGAAGGCTTAGCTATTACCCCCTGGTAGGATCGCTTCTGAGTTTAGATCTCATCAACTACAATCTTTTAAATGCGTATATGTTACCTAAAGAACCATATGCTCAAAATCTATCTGCATTGCAAACGATAGCGTGTATTTACTCTACACTTCCTTAATTTGCTTATTATACTACAGCCATCCCCCTTTTGTCTACAAAATCCTCGAATCCTGTTTCATATCTTTGTCCTTTTCCTGCCCCTTATTTTAATTCCTACATTCCCTATACCATTACGGCCTTACGATTCCTTTCTCCTTATTCCTGAAATTCTTTTTTGCACACACCCTTTCACGTTCTCTTCAAAATCCTCCCATATATCTTACAATGATTCTCTTTTAAAGCTTACCTTCTCTATTTGTTCGTGATGATTCTCCTTCGTCGAGCTTACCCCCTCTCCCAATGACGTTGCTTCTCAACCATACCTTCCTTCACTCTCCCTTCTTATGCATTGCTATAACATTTATGCATATTTATTACCACAGAGTCTATCACCTCTATCACTTACATATGTATATTCTCCCTCTTACCCCCCTGTTATCATACCATTGTCAACCGCCCAACCTCTCTCCTTAATCCAGTCTCTTAGAATATCTCCCTTCCTAATTACCCTTCCTAATTCCCTGCTACCTTTACTGCCCTTAGTTGCAAGTTCTACATCTTTCCCCCGCCATAAAATTCTTCCTCTAATCCATCCCTAACCGCCTTTATAATTCCCCTACCAGCCCTTCCTTTCTTCTTCACTCTAAACGCTTCCTAGAGTCTCTAAATGTACCACGTTGGCAACTTTGGTTATACTCTTTACCGCTCCTTTGTCTTTACCGACGTCTCTATCAGTCCCACCACGTCAAACTTCTGGATATACCCGCACAAAATCCTTATCCTTCTTCTTTACCAATTGAGTTTATTTTTTCAACAAAACTTTAGTTGTTAAATTTATTCGAAGCTTTAAAAATCAAAAATTTCATCAAGGATATTACATTTGAATAAAAAATATTGTTTTCTCAAATGTATCCGTATTTCAATAATTACTTTCGTATAGGTCTGAATATAGCGGAATCAAATTCGACTTAAACTAGAGACAAGAAGCAAATCTCTTTCGAAATAGACGAAAAAATTTGTTTTAACAGATACTAAATAGTAGTGACTTTATTTAGGCATTTCAAAAATGTATAAATAATATTGTTCTAAATGCTAACTTAACATTTGTTTTAATATTATTTAACAAATTAAATAATTTTTCAATGAAGACAGCAAAGTTCTTAAAAATTGAATGTTAAGAATTTCTAGAAAAACTTTAAAGTCCGTCAATAAATTGAGTTAATACAGGATTAATGAGGCTGGAACTAAATGAAAAAAATGCGATTATTATCAACTTAAAGGGACCACAATTCATATTGAAAATACAGATTATCCATGCAATTGTCAGTTCAAGCAAGTAATTTTCCACATCATTATTATGTATATATGCTAACTTTTCGTAGAATTTCTCTTCTCTTTCTAAATCTGCCTTAACAACACAAATTCTCTCACCGTAATTAAATAAATTAAATTGAATAATTATAATACTTTATCTTTGCTAGATTCAGATAAGGAAATTATCACTCTCGAAATCTGAAATACATATTCCGATGTTGAAAATCCCATTAAATTCCTTTATGTCACTTTAAATTTCTACAAAAATATAAAATATTTTTAAATAAACTGACATTCAGTACATTTTAGTCAAGTTATTGTATTCTAAAAAATGATAATAATTTTTATGAAACACTTTTGAATGTTATTTAATAACTAGGATTTTTCTCTGGAATATAGTGATACGCAAATAAAAAGTGGTTTTATGTATTTTATTACCCTGATTAATATGTAAAAAGCTAACCAGGATTGGCTTGACGTCTCCAATCTCGGAGATAACGGTTGTAACACGCATTATATAATCTGATAAACGCCTTGAATATTAATTTGTTAAATTATTAATCCAAATCTCCATTAGTACATTATTAGCTGTTCTTCTAATGATAAACTATGAATATTGCTGCTGTGCTTGTCCCATCCTTGGCCGTTATTTTCAATCATATTGGTAAATATAATAATACATTCCATCGATAATTTTATGTTAATTTTTTTTAATTTACAAATATCAAACTTTTTGCAATTTAATCTACATCCTACTCTACTTGCTATTTTCTTCCGAACTTTATTTGAAGTTCCGTGAAACATTTAAATTTATTTTGGTGGAATCTATAATGTGTGTGCTGCGAAGAAAATGGAATTCGAAATATGTCTCTATTGATGAGGAATTCCTACCATATGTGCGCGAGCTCATATGGTACACTTCTACAGGGGAATCACAAATTACGTAAGACAATTTTGGGAGTGGGTATTATAAAATCTAACTGTTTTATAAACTGTTTTATAAAATAAAAAAAATATGACTGTTTAAAATTTCCATTAAAAAAAATTAATTTTCTAAATCAGACATGCCTAACTTCGGAAAATTTCCTGTGAGAACACAAGTTTTTTTAGAAGCCGCGTCCCCTACTATTTCTTCTGGAGAGCAGTGGTGGAGGTAGATGCGTCTCCTCCGTGCCGGCACGCACCGCTATTCACGTCCCGACCTACTTTTTTGCGCGTTTGATTCAAGGTGAAAAATGGCCGCGATAATGGGTGCGTACGTGTGAAAAAACGTGGATTTGAATCCTTAAACTTCTTAAAACTTTGTTAAACATGGAAATGCAAAAATTAAATTGTTGCAATTACATTTTAGAAATAAGATTGTGATGCACGCAACATTACGGTTGCAAAAGCTCACTTACGCATATACACACACATTCTAATCGTTGGCCATTTTTTCACCCAATGGCCATTCTCTCTTCTTATGGGTTGTCTACACCGAAGATACTAACTATCTTTAGGAGGCTTGGTGGTGACTCACTTTTCAAAACAAAATTGTAATAGTAACTAGGGTTTTAATTGCTTTATTTCAGTAGGTTGAGATTTATTTTAAATGAATGTAATTAAAAAGAGGAGTTTACAAACTGGATCTTGGTTGTTGTACAATACTTACTATTTTAACTAGTTAATAATACATTTTTTATATTTCACATCTAATCTACATAAATCTTGGTTATTACTTTTTGCATAATAAAAATCTATTTACATGATTTACAAGGTAGAACGTTAAACTATGAAATCAAAATATACACTTATACTTCAAACATACGAGCCCATAGGTACAAGCGCTCCACAGATGCAAGCATTCCGGCTCGAGAGGAACGGGAGAAATTTTTTCCTCAGCGCCCCTGCCCTATTTAAGAAACAGGCGCGCGGGACGGCACGCTGCCTTAACTGCCACGTACGCATGCGCGTAGTAGGTCTGTGTGCGTCCTCACGCTTTACACCCGAAATCTAAACGTCGCAGAAGTCAGAGCATCTTTCACGTTTATGTCTTTGGAGTTCCAGATTCTCGAACTTCTCGTATCTTTGGAGTTTGAGTGAAGTTATAAAATCTCAATCGTACTAAGTATCAATAAAATTGGTCTTGTTTGATTTTTATAGGCATTATCAGGTCAGGTAATTTTAAATCTAGATATTTTTTTAACTGCAGTCAGGTGCATCTAATGGTACGAACAATTCGAATTATGAAAGTTTGCAGAGACCAGTTTGAAAAAATTTTTCTTGGGATCAGTTTTATTGAAAAATTTATTTAGAAGGGATATGGAACGTATTTATTATTACATTTTTATTTTATATGCATCAGTGATAAGCAAGTATTTCAAGTGACTGAGCAACAAAGTATTAAAGAAAATCTCATTTTCAAATCTTGATTGATCTTGTTTGAAATTTTGTAAAAAGTACTTTTAAACAAATTGTTTATAATTGAACTTAAATGACTTATAGGTTTTATAAGTTTTTAGACTTATAATTTCATAGAGCGAGAATACAAATAATTATTATGGAAAATTTAATATTGCATAGTTAGCGTGAACATATTACGTAATATATTAAGCATTTTCTAAATAAACAATTTTTTTAATGAAAAAAGTGCTATATAGAAATAAATAAAATAATATTATAATGTAACACTAAATGCTTTTAAAATATATTTTTTAATATCACAAATATTTAAATTACCAACCAGAAAAAAGTCATAATTCTTGAGAAAATTGGAGAATATTTTTAAATATTTCAGATTTTTCATAAAAGAATGTAGAAGATAAAAAAATTTGAATTTACAGAATTAAACAAAATGTTATGCGAAATTCGCACCTTTTTAAATAATGTTTATGATGTTTAGAAGCTTGAAAGAAAATAAAATATTTGATAAATTTCAGGGAATGCTTCCAAGTTGAACAGTATTTTAATTATATTCAAAATCTCTTAAATCTTTAAAAATATTTTTAGGTGTCTTAAATTTTCTTAAATTGTTGAAAAACAGTTAAAATTTATAAAAATTTTCTTAAAAATCTTCCAAAATTTACCTCAGGAATTTCAAAAAAAAATTTTTGTTCACTAAAGAACCAATTTTCTTTAAAAAATCTGCATATCTTAATATCTTTGTTAATCTAAAATACATTTCTTAGTCTCTTCAAATCTTGTTTATATTTCTTGAATTCATCGATTTTATTTTCTTTATTCTTGAATTTTACCAAATCAAAAAACTTTTTTTGAACCTCTTCAACTCTTTTTTGAAATTTAGGGAAATGTTTTGAAATCTTTTTTATTTATTTCTTAAACTTAAGAAATCCTATGTAATAGAACTGTCTCGAATGAGCCAAATACAATAATGATTGGATATCCTTTTTAGACCTTTGTGATATTCTTTTGCGTTAGTAGTATTTTTCTAAGTTTGCATTTTCAAAGCGTTTTTCTAAATCGAATGCTCTGTTTTCTGTTGCAGAGTCAATTTCAACCTTCGACTGTTTACCTAATGGCGCCCCCATTCCTGGTGTCCTTCTTGGCAAACGTTTTCATTCTCCTGAAAGGTCTCCTTGTCCCAGACCTCAACCTCCAGGTTTTTCGGTTACGTCTTCTCCGCCTACCGGGTCTTTTCTTCGTGCCAGGTCTAAGTCTCCTCCTGCCAATTATTTTCTTTTACGACTAGGTAAACTTACATTTGAACAACTTAGATCTATTCGACTCATTCCGAACTCGAATCCAAGTCGGCGATTTGAAATTCGAGGATACACTTTTCCTCGTGATGCACCAATTCAAATAAGAGGAAAATGTAATGTTTTCGGGCCTATGCCAACTAGAGAACTAGCTGTATTATCAACAACTTCTGGTGACGTTTTTGCAATACTAGAAAGAAATAATACATTTCTTCGTGGAATTTTTACAGTGATAAATACCAATCAAAAACGGGCAAAAATAAATATGTATAGTGGCGAGGTTACAGCAATGACCGAAGAGGAAATCAGGGAATCTCCCGTAACCCAGAATCACGTAATCTCTAGGAATTTCAGAATATTAAAGCTAGAGGACTTTCGTGCACCACCTTAATGCGATTTTTTTCTTAACGTGAAACTAAAATATCAGCGTGACTGCCGAAATTATTTTTTTAATTTCCAGACTTTCATTTATGTTTAACCGCTTTTACCTTTTCTTATTGCCTTACCATTAATAATCAAATATCAGCATTTTGGTCTTGTAAAATTTTCAACATTGATTTTTTTACAATCAGAATAAAACGAATACAGTGTGAAGTGTCTTCTTTACGTTATTTATTTTTAACAAATTGCAACCTTTGAGATTTACTGTCTGTGGGAAAAGACGAACCTTCTACCAAAAAAATAAATTTCTATCAAATAAGTTAAAATTTCTACCTAAGAGATGAATGATCAAATCAGCTGATAAATCTCCAATTAGACTATATTTGGATTTATAAATTACAGAAATGCAAGCAAAGTAGACAAATTTAAATGAAAAATATAAATTTAACAAAATAGTAGAATTTTCACAAAGAAGAAGTTTTTGCAAAATAGTTAAATTTTCATCATTTTTAACTTTTTTGAATGTCAGAATACACAATAATAAAATTTAGCGAAACCAAAACAATCGAGTTTAATATTAAAGATGTATAAATGTTCAGCAAATAAGAGTTGAATTTATAACCTGATAGCTTAACTTGAGGCAAACGAAGACAATTCTCCATCCAAGGAGATTAATTTTTGTCCTATAGAAAAAGTTTTAAATACAAGCGTTAATTTTAAATTAGTTAAATAAATGTTCACGTATATTTGAAACAAAAAAATGTATCTTACACTAAAAAGAAGACAAGTATTTTAGTAGCTGCCTGTGAGTATCACACGTTTCCCCGCAATCGCAGGGAAGTGACAGAGGATATGAGTAGAGGTTTCATTATCCTTTCCGCATAAGTGACAGAAGGGAGTTTCTTCAAGCCCTATCTGATGGTTTGAGCCCAAGAATGTTTTGGCCTGTCTGCAACCAGCGACCAAATCCCACACATTCTGAGGTTTCTTGGGCAGTCCACTGTTAATAACTTGAGTGACTAACCTACTAGAAATGCCCCAAACTGGCTCGGCTACAGTCCGACATCTCATTGTTTCTGATACCGCTGTATCCAGGAATCTAGAGCAGAATGACTCGGTTTTCTGTAGCTAGTTTATTCATTGCTGCAAAGCACTCCCATAATAGTAGCGACGTGGTCGTTGTTCCATTCAGAGCCGTTATAGCAGCTTTGCTATCTGAGCAGATTCGGATGTTTCTTTTATTACCATACTCGACTGCTTATAGGCGCACTAGATCTTAGCCGTAATCTTCTTGTTCCTAGAGCCGCCAGTAAAACTGTCTTCCCCATCACAGGATAGGTGAGCGTCGGCGTTAGCCTATTCCTCTTTCGTGGATAGGCTAACTCGATAATTCTTGTCAAAGAGGTAGCGACGAGTTAAAATTTTGTCCGTAAGCATGCTTAGTGTCAATCTCCTCGCAATGTCGATTTGTATCCGCACTACTTTCGAGGTACGGCAATAATTTAATATCCAGGCTGCCTTCGCAGCCACGGCTCTCAGAGGTTCCAAACCTATTAGTGCCCCCTGATCCATCGTGGGTGTCAACTTTGAGGCGACAATGATGCCTCTCAGAATTGGTCTCCTGATACTTTCTAGTCGAGATTTCACAGTGGACAGTTTAACCCTGCTCCACCAGACCATCGCTGCATAGGTTAGTCTGTCTCGACGGATCGCTGTATAGATCCACATAAGTATCTCTGGTTTCAAATCCCAGCTTTTATCTATGGCTGTCCGACAGAGCCAAAGAGTCGCTACCGGTTTCTTGAACTTTTTTAGGTGCTGGTTCAATGACAACTTCTAATCCAGAATAACTCCTAAATATTTAGCTCGTTCTTTGATTTACAGTTGTTGTGCTGCAAGTTGCAATGTACTAGTGGTTCCCCACTTATACCTTCTGGCGAATACAACTGCATCCATCTTACTCGGATTGACTGATAGTCCAGTCTTCTCACAACATAAATTTACTATTCTTAGTGCCTGCTGCATTACTACGAAGATTACATCCAGATGCTGGCTGTGCATGAAAACCAGTATATCGTCCGCATAGACAATAACTTGTTGACCCTGAATTGTGAGCACATGAATCAGCTCATCCGCTACCAGGCACCATAGCAAGAGCGATAAAACACCTGCCTTCGGACATCCCGAGTCAAGGGAAACTAATCGGAGCCGGAGATTTAAAATTCGAAGATACACCTTTCCTCGTGATGCACTCATTGAAGTAAGAGGAATAATGGATCAAAATAATACGTCTCTTCATCAAATTTTTACAATAAAATATACAAGCCATAAAAGAGCAAAAATAAAAATTTCTAGGAGAATGGTGAACTAATGACCACACAAGAAATGCAATTTCCAAGAATTTTCAAACAATAAAACGAGAGAACGTTCGTTCACACTAATAATGCGATTATTGTTCTAAGATAAAACTAAAAAATAAGGATGGCTGAAGATCTTCATTTTTACAATCCGCGAACTTTTCCTAATTCTCACCTTTTTCAATTTTCCTTATTAGCTAATCGTTAATATTAATCAAAGTGCAGCATTTTATTCTTATAACATTTTTAAAATCGATTTATTGTTACCATCGGAATACAATTATTTCAGTTTAATATTTTTTACTTACTTTAACCCAAAAAAAGGAATTTACAACAACATAGTTGAATCCTGTACCAAACAGATTAATTTTTAACAGAAAATGTTCATTCGCAACCAGAAAAGATTTACTAACAAAATAGTAAATATTTTTAGTTAATACAGAAAAAAATTTTATCTGAAATCAAAAAGAATAACTTTTTAAAGAAAGCGTTGAATTATTAATCAAAATATCATATCATCATAGATGAAAAGATTGCAGGAAGATTCAATAAACTTATGTATTACATTGTAAAAAATTCTATTGAGGTACTTTAAATTATACGAAATTATACGGTATCAAATTATAAAACGCAACTTAAGACAACAGACATATCGAAGTCAATAATAATCTAAGGAACTCTATCGTTCTCATTCCAAAATTAAGAAAAAGTCGAGAATGTACATTATTTCCTGAATGTTACTACCCAGAAAAAACATTTATGAAAAATGTAAATGATTGGTTATGTTAAAAATGTATAATACATATTTTTTGAAAATATTTTATTTCCTCAGAAATACGTAAAGTGGTTTACTTTAAGTTCTAACCGTGTTAAAGTAGAATCTTTTACAAACTAAATAAAATAAATTTTACTTTAAGTTTAAAATTTTTCAAAAATTCTTTTTTATAAACAGATTTTACTAAAACAAATTTTTCTGATCGTTATTTTTATTTAAATAAAAGGTATAATTTTTGCAATAAAAAACTTATTGCAAAAAGTTTTTCAGAAAGGCAGATTTGTTTTCCCTTTTAACAACAAAAAGAAGTAAAGCCAAAATGGTTTGCCTGTGAAAGCCAATCCAGAGCTCACCAATGATGAAGCTACAGTCAGGAATGAAGGGTGCAACCCTACAGATGGCTTACGGATGCCCTGGTTCATCACATGAGAAGACGACATATTCGAAGAACATGCAGCAGAACTTTTCAATGAAAAATGAAGAAACTGAAGGAGGAAATGGAGGAGTTTTTTCTAACTGCGGAGAGAGAATTAGAATTTCGAAAGTGTGCCTTTGCAGATCATCTTTCGAAAGTAGACCACTTGGGATGGACATCTAAAGCGAAATCACAAGCATGACGTGGCAGTACACGCATAGTCTGCTCTTTCTTTATCAAAGCAGCATTCAGATCTTTAAGAGAGCGGGAACTAAAACAATCGTAAATCAATCAGTAGGCGAAACTTCTTATGCGGTGGTGAGTTGGACACCTAGTGATTACCCATCAACCCTCACAATACCAGTTCTTTGATTTTTTGTCCAGCCTGGATACACTGCCACAGGCCCCTGAAGGCTATATGCACATACGCCACTCATGCTCTGGGTAATTGCTTTTTTTCTTATTTTGGGCTGGGTACACTGGCACAGGATCCAGTGAATTGTTTTCAGGCTCTGGAAGATAACTCAATTTTTTTCCTGGGAATGCTTTCTGTTCTTGCACTTTCGATGCCCGCCTTCTTGGCTGCCTAACTAAAGCCAATCTTTGAGATTTACGCCTGCTAGACTGACACTTACAAAATCCCATGAGGCTGAATTTTTGTCTGGGTAATTTTAGGATAAAATAATTATTTAAAAAATTTCTATAAAAATGTAAATAAGAGTAGGTTTCTCTCTACTATACAATAAATCCTACGTACTAAAACCAATTTAATTTATTTGTTTACCATAACGTTTGTTGTTATATTTTTGCAAAACTTAAAAAATTCAATACTGTATCAGAGATATTCTTATTGAATAACTAATTATTGTCCTTATAATCTATAAATTTTAAATTTTGGAAGAAATTACTTTTATTACATTTTTTCTTGAAGCACCCTGTATTAATATGTAAATATCTAAGAAGGACAACCTTGAAAAAAATAAGCTCTGAGATAACCAAGATAAGGAGCAGCATAAAATCTGATAAGGAACTCGAATATTAAGTTAAATTTTCTAACTACGTCTTCAGTTATATTTTAATTATATATTCCTCTAATTAAAAAAGATGAAAATTGCTTCTCCTCTCGTCCTAGTCTTGGCGGTTATCTTCAAATCTTTCGGTGAATATAATATTATAATGCAATGTAATATAATAAATATATATAAAATTGTATTTACATATTTAAAGCTAAAAATAAATCAATCTCATGGGGGAATCCATAATTTGTATTTAAAAAAAATCTAATTCAGAAAGGGTCCCTATTGATAAAGAATTCGTACCATATGTCAGCGTTTTGATATGGTACACTTCTACGGGATCATTGAAAAATTACATAAGACGAATTGGAGAGAAGGGGTTTTATAAAATCTAACTGTTTTGATCAGGCAGAGAATCCAAAATCTCACTTCAAAAAATGTTTTACCAAAAAAAGGTAACAAGATCAAAATTTATTGCAAACTAGAGGAAAAATCTGTAGAAATTCGAATGGTTAGATCAACAGTTAATTTTTTTCTTTACAAAAACCTGTTATTCATTGCAATTTAACATTTTCTGTTAATTCAACAGTTAAATTTCTCTTCACGAAAACCTGTTATTCATTGCAATTTAACATTTTTTGTAATCTATTGTTACTTATTCAAACACAGTTTTCTGCGTACATCCCAAACGGAATTAGTAAACTTTTAGTAAACAAGATTAGTTCATATAAAAAAGGCGATTTTATTTTTGAAAAATTTGTTAAAATCTTAACCAAGTAATTGAAGTTATAACAGACCAATACGAACTTTTAGCCATGCAGATTTATTTTCCACCAAAGGATACATTTTCAATGAAAAAGATTAGTTTCACACAATTTAGTGATAAAATTTCCCACTAAATACAGTAAGGTTTTAATTTCTTAAGCGTTGCAAAACGTAAAGATTCGAACATCTTAAGGCTGACCTTCAACCTATTTTTGTAAAACGACATTCATTTTCTGCTCTGGCCTTGTACCAATGAATAGTTTTTAATAACAGATTAAAAATCTCAAACAATAAAGTTAGTTTTTTAACCAAAAAAACAAATTGTAAACAAAAAACAAAATAAAACTTTTATACCTAAAAAGAATTAACTTTGCTTGCGGTAATGCAAAATATTAATAAAATGGGAAAAAGTGCAATCATTTTAAAAAGGCGAAAGAAGAGGAACCGACCAAAAGTATTATATTTTGTAAGCGTTTTTCTAAATTTAGTGCCCTTTTTTTTACTGTAGAGTTAGTTTCAACGTTCGACTGTTTACCTGATGGCCACCCCATTCCTGGTGGCTCTCTTGGCGATCATTCTGATCCTCCTGAAAGGTCTTCTCCTGCCAGAACTAATCCTCCAGGTTCTCCGGTTAGGTCTTCTTCTCCTGCCGAGTCTTCTCTGCGTGTTAGGTCTAGGTCACCTGCTGCCGCTCGTTCTTTTCACTGCCTAGGTCGACTTACAATTGAACAACTAAGATATGTCCGGCTGATTCCGAATACGAATCCGACCCAGCAATTTGAAATTCGAAGATACAATTTTCCTCGTAATGCACCAATTCATATCAGAGGAAAATATAATGTGATCAGGCCTGTGCCACCCGAAGAACAAGCTGTATTATCAACATCTTCTGGTGACGTCTTTGCAATACTAGAGAGAAATCATACTTATCTTCGCGGAATATTTATAATGATCAAGAGACGTCATGAAAGGGTAAAAATGAACATGAATAGCTGTGAGATAAGAATAATGACCAAAGAAGAAATCCAGGAATCTCCGATAACGCAGTATCAACCAATCTCTAAGCATTTTCAAGTATTAAGACTAGAGGACTTTAGTTCGCAACATTGATGCGACTTTCTTCCTAATGTAAAACTTAAATATTATAGTGGCTGCAGAAATTTATTTTTAGAGTTTCCAGACTTTTCCTTAATTTTGCCATTGCAAATTTTTCCTATTACCGAACCATTAATAATTAAAGACCATCATTTTCATCTTGTAACACTTTGAACATTGAATATTTGTACAGTATGAATAAAACCGCTTCGGTTTAAAAATTTCTTTGTTAATTTAAACTGAAAAAAGTGAAATTGTTAAATCGTTAACACAAAACAGTTTAATTTTTAACAAAAAACAATAATTTGAAAAGATATTACGGTTGTCGTCTAGGGAAAATAAAGGCAAAGCCAATCTTTCACCTGGCGACGCCTGGCCTCATCAGGAACGTATATTAAAATATGAAAAGAACATCATTGGCGTTAAATTCCGAGGCAGTATTTTTGTTTAGTATTATTGAATGTGACAAAAATGAATATTTGAGTGGAGAAACATAACCTATCTTTAGTTACATTTGCATAACATAGAAAAAAATTGAAATATTAGATCATTGCCAAACTTTGAAGAAACTAATCCTGGACAGAAGTAAGCATTGTTATTAAATAATTAAAAACAAATTATTTTGTAGCAGTCTGTATTGTTATGCTGCCCGTCCAGGAGTGGCGTTGGGGACGAGAAGGTCCCATTAATACGTATGTACATGTAAGTCGAGCGACAGAAAACGGAATTAAAAAGTGTAGAAATAATTTAAAATATTTTTAACATATATTATAGTTATTAGTTAAGGTAATAAGTTGATGAAAGTTAACGTGGATATAAAATTAATTTGTTTCCATGCCTGATAGCTTCGTAGCGAGAAATGCAAGACGAGTGAGGAAAGAGCATTACCAGTGAAAGCAATAAATTAATAAAATTTCTATCTGAAACACAGTTGAAGATTCATTAGTTTAGATGTCCGAAATTAACAGTCTTCTACATAGATAAAGCTTTGACACTATTTGATGCAAAGATCAAAAACAATACATAAAAAATATATTACTAAAGGAATAAACCAAGTAAATAATAAAAGCTTCAATTCCCCTAAATTTGGACTAGATAGTGCCCCAGGTTCTGAATAAAACAACATTATTGTTCTACCTTTCGTAAAGGAACTTACTAGATTTTATAAAAGGACCTCTAACAAATTGAATTCACGGGTTACTTTCAAATACGAAAAAGATCCTTTCCAATGATTTACTAAATTTAAAGATAAAATTCTTTTCGAACTTAGAATTCATTTTGTTTATCAAATTCCTTGAGAATGTGGCCACGTGTACATAGGCCAAACTGAACCCTATTTTAAAAATAGAATTAGAGAGCATAAAAACGTTTGAAAAGCAATTATAGAGGCACCGCTTTAGTACAACATTCGCATACTTATGATTACAATCTTGTTTTTAGCAAAGAAAAAATTATTAGTAATGAACAAATTATCAGACACTAACTATTCAAGGGACACGTGCAATCCACTTATTCCCTTAACTAATAAATATAATAGATGTTAAAAATATTTTTAATTTTTCCCGCGCTTGTTAGTTCCATTTTCACCCACTAAACTCACATGTTGATACGTATGGATAGAACCTCACGTCCTTAACGTAACTCCTGGACGGGCAGCATGACAATGCGGAGTGCCTCTGAGTAAGTTGTTTTTTATTACGCAATGAAAATTCTTACGAGTGTCCAGGAGTGTTGTTTTCTTAAGTACCATCAATTTTAATTAATTTAAACGTTACTTAAAGTTTGGCAATGATCTACTATATCATTTTCTTTCTCTTTTATATAAATGTTAGTAAAGATAGGTTACATTTTTTCACTACAATATTTACTTTCATCAAATTCAATAATACTGAACAAAAAATATTGCCTCCGTTTTCTAGCACGAATGATGTTTGTTTTGTTAAATTTATATTCGCTAAGTCACTATTATTGATTGGGTATTGTGACCACTGTTATAAATTTAGAATTGTAAATCTAATGTCCGAACCTTCATGTGTGTACCTCGTGTGGCCTTTAGGAGGGTACAGCTTATTGTATTGAAAAACAATTAGTTCAATTTGAGACGCCTAATTCTTTGCATCGTTTAGTCGTTAAACTTGATCGTGCATTCGTCTTCTTACTTATTTCCATAATACAATTTATCAGGTGATGGGTTTAGAACCTACGCGTTTTTTTACAAAGTGTAAATTGTTTGTCAGAAGGTGAATCACGTAAATCGAGTGCAAGCCTCCTAAGCCATGTGTCCTTCGAGATAAGTCTGTTAAAGGCAGGTGAAAGTGCATCGATTACGAATCTATCTAATGGTGCAGATTATCAACTTTGGAAGTGTCAGGTGCAGGCACTTTTCCGTAGTCACGGACTTCTTGATATAGTCAATGCAACTAAAAATAAACCGGTGAAACATCCCTCTAAGTGGATAAAAAGGAATGGAAGATTTATGGTCATGCTTATATTGATCCTTGAACCTGACTAATCACAACTCAGCTTGCCACTGAAATACAGGATCAAGAAAAAAAGTTATCAGAAAACATCAAAATGGTTCGTATCGTAAGCTATTCGACGCCGCGAGTCCAAAAATTCAAAACGGTCTGATACAACATGAAAGAGGGCCGTGACATCAACAGTTTACTGACGAGTTTAAAACTTAGGGAAGAGCAGCTTAATAAAAATGATGAGGCTGACACTTTCACAGGTGCCTTTAGTGGAAAAACGCCCAAACAGCATCGTCCGTCATGAAAGAAAACTTTTGAGATTGCACAAAAGAGAACTGTTACGAAATGTTTTGGGTGCGGTCAGATGGGACACTGAGAACGAGAGAGTTCGAAAAGTGAACAAACAATGAAAATTGTTCAAGAACCTCAAAATCAGAAGAAATTATTTTCTGACAACTAGTTTCTAATATGAAAACTGCAAATAATGTAGGAATGTAGGAATCCGGCAGCCTGTACACGGAATGGAGACAATGTACTCAACAACGCAAACTCATTAACGAGAAATATAAGAAAAAACTTTAAATAGGAATCAAAGATCAAGTTCAGCAATATAGACTAATTTTTTGGTCATACGTTTCTGAACGAGCTTACGCGGCGAGAATTCTCACTATGCAAAGTTCACACAAAAGACTGGGGCACATAAATCCAGCAGCTATGCAAGCAATGGTTTTCAATGAAGCAGTTGTTATTGGTATAGAAATAACTGACTATACGGAATTTTTCTGCAAGCCGTGCAAACTATGCAAGCCCATTCTATACCTCATCATCTCCAACAAGCGAGAAATTTACAACCTTGCGAAGGAATCCATTAAAAGACGAGGTCGCAGGCTTCCGACACGTGTTCTTGATCACCCACAAATCTAAAGTTTTTCTCTAGTTACAGAAATTCCTCCCGTTAGCAGAAAATACTTCGGGAAAGTAAGTGAAATTATTCCACTTAGACAATGGGACTAAATGCATAAACAATGACGTTATGGAATTACTTACGAAGTTAATACCCGTATACTCCTAAGCAAAATGGTGGAGCTAAACAATAAAACCAAAATATTCAAGAAATGGCTCAGAACAATGTTGATAAGTAGAAACATAAAAACTATTCTCTGGGCAAAAGCAGTATGTGCAGTCGGATATATAATTAATAGAAAAAGAGCAATGGAAGAAGAATTACGCCCTTTAGAATAAAACAAAGCATGGGATTTGATAGCTTTGCCAGAAGGTCGTTCAGCTGTTGGATGCAAATGTTTGTTCAAAATAAAATCTAAACCTGGAAGTGACGAAGTTCGAGTGAAAGCGCAACTTATTGCAAGAGAGTATTCACAAATTGAAGGTATGTACTACAATGAAACATTTGCGCCAGTGGTGCGATGCGATTCTATAAGTGCCGTATTAGCGCTAACAGAAATCGATGACATGAAAATAGGCAAATTCAACATTAAAACTGCCTTGTTAATGGCCTGCTGGAAGAAGTAGTGATTATGGAACTTCTGAAAGGTCTAGAGGCAAATCAGAAGAATATTTGTTGTCAACTAAATATTAGTTTGTATGTCTTAAAGCAAAAGTCAAGTGCGTGGAATACGAAATTTACACACTGTCTAAAGAAACTCAACCTTCTCCAAAGCAAAGCCACCACAAAAGAAATTGTGCAGGCAAGTCTGACCAAAATCTTCAACAATTATATACCACTTCTTTTCAAGCCAAAAGCATTATCACTGATCATGAAACGTGATTTTTCTTCAAAGTATGAATAAAGAAACTAAAAAATAAGGGGATGGATCACACTCTTTCGTCTATTAGACATATGCAAGCAAACATAATTAAAAGACCAATCTTAAATAAAGAATTCAGACACTACACCTGGTGTCATAATTAACAAATAACTAAAAATATCATTTTTTGACCAACTAAGGAGAGTCAATGTAAAATGACAAGTCCGTCCGAAGAATCCGTCAATAATTCGAAGACAACTTGCATATAAAATAAAGCACCCCAAATAGAAAAGTCAAAATGTTTTACCTGCGAAAGCTAATACAGAGCCTACAAATGATTAAGGTAACTCAGGAATCCTCAAGGTCTTACGTAAAGCATGTCTCCTGATAAAAGAAAGGGGAGATAAACAAATACAGATAACTTCCTCCAAAGCCCTGAGTAATCAAGTGAGGAAACGACAGATTCGCAGTATATCCAGCTGAACCACTCCAAGAAGAAACACGAAACTAAAAGAAATAAATGAGAAGTTTTTTGGATCCAAGGAAGAATCTTACTGAGAAGATTAAGATAGCAAAGCTCAGAATATTATTATGTGCCTATGGGGGGGGGGGAGTTAACGTGACATAAACTTGGAAATAATTTCAGGTGGATGAGTGAGAGAAGTGATAATTTAACAAAGGTGACCCTTGGCTAGTCCATGCACAGTCTGGTCTCCCATTCTGATAGACAGTAGGCAAATTTTTAATAGATTGAGCACCAAAGCAATCGTCAAACAATCGGTAGGCGAGAGTATACTTAGGAGGTGACAAGTTTGAAATCTAGTGATTACCCCCCCCCCCCTTAAGATCGGGTAGCTGATGTTTTTGTTCTTTTTTTCTTATTTTGGGCTGGGTACACCAACAAAGGCTCCAGTTAATTGTTTTCAGGCACGCCAGTCAAGTTTTTTAAAATAAAAAAAAAATTATTTGTTGCGAAAAATTGGGTCAGCTGTCACAGAATCCAATCGATTCAACTCAGATACGCTGGGTGGTTCCTTGTACGCTGCAACTGGCTCTGAAAGAGAACTGAATTAAAACAACAGATTACGACAAAGTTAATTTAAATTTAAAAAAGCAGAACAGTAACAACTTTCTACAGAAATGTGAAAAAAGTAGGTTTTTTTTCTTTATCGACGCATCTCAGACTATATAATTATTCTGATTACTACTTTAAAATTGTCACAGGGATATTCTTGTATGTGTTTTAAAATTTATGAATGTTGTAACAGTTTACTAAATTCTTAAACACACATTTTTTCTTGAAGCACAATTTATTGAAATATAAATATCTGAGCAGCATAACCCTGACGCAAACGATAACCACATAAGGAGTAATATATAATCTGATAAAGACCTCGAATATTAGTTTTCTAAGTTTTCAATCCACGTCTTCAGTTATACTTTAAGTATCTATTCCTCTAATTAGAAAAGATGAAGACTGCTTCTTATCACGTCCTATTCTTGGCGATTATCTTCAATTTTATTGGTAAATATACTAATCAAGAAACTAATTTTCTTTAATATTGAATTGATTTTAAGTGCAATATTATAATTTACTCTAGGGGAATTCATAATTCCTATTGATAAGTAATTTTCACCATATGTGTGCGTGTTCATACGGTACACTTCTATTAAAAAAAGTTAAAAAGATTTAATTTATTACAAACTAGAGAAAGGATCTGTAGAAATTAGATTATTTATATCGAAAGTGAATTTTCTCTTTAAGAAAAGCCGTCATTCATTAAGATGTAAATTCTATAATAACGCTAAGAAGTTAAAAAAGTATTGTCCTTCCTTTATAAGAGTTACGAAAATTTTATTAATTTATTTTTATTTTTTTATTTTGATAAAAAAGACGAAATAATTTTTAACAAAATCGTTGAATTTTAAACCATTTAGTTGAATTTATAGCAGGGCAATATTTATTTTTAGCCACGCAGTCTAATTTTCCACCCAGAAAGGAATATTAAAAATTTCAGATAAAAGAATTCTTTTTCGACCAACTCATAATCAAATAAGGCAATTTTTAACACCAAGGAATCAATTTTCAACAAAAAAGAGTTGAATTTGAAAATCAAAAACGACAAGTTTCCATGAAAATATTTGGATGTTCAACTAATATTCTAAATCTTTAGAATCAAATGAATTTTCAGCAAAAAAAATTATGTTTTAATTAACTAGTTGCTTTTCGAAATAAATAGGTAAACGTAAGTTATAAAGGGCTGAACAATAATAACACAGGCCTACAAGATTCAAAGAATTTCCACACCCACAGACTGGACCTGGTGAACCTGAAGGAATTTGATGCGCTGAATCCGAATCTGACC
>JAAAKG020146505.1:0-10655 GCA_010014905.2 Druon quercuslanigerum
ACTTGGGATGAATAGGGTTAAGGGACTTCGCATAAAGTTAAACGAAATGCGCGTACTTTTTCACCTGCGTGTGTGAGGGCGCATGTTCTGAAAAGCTCTTGCAAGAGATTCGTATACAGCGCCAAGTACATGACTGACCAATTCGGAATCGGGTCTTCGCGTTTCTGCATTACATTTTTCGAGATAGTGCGAGATATTTCGATAATCGATACGTATGATCTTTGTAGTATAGGATAATCTTAATCATCGATAAGATATTCTAGTTTGTGTTTCTAAACATTTGCAAATAAACACAGAGAGTTAATCATTTTTTTTTATAAATAATTACTAATATAAAGACGAAATTGGCCTAAAATAAATAATATAATAATAAACAAATAAGATTGTGCTAGAATTTGCTTGTTTTTTGGTATATATAAAATGGTTTTCATTAAAATTAATAGAAATTGGGGTATTAGAATTGATGTTATTGGAGGGCCTGTGAAAAATATAAAATAATTTTGTACTATTAGTAAAAACTAAGATCTACTATATTACAAAAAGAATTTTTGATAAAACGCAAAATTCATGGAGTGTTTCCTAAAAAGATTCTTTAACATTAACAAACGAATTAGTTTTGATTTCAAAAACAAAAGAAATAAATAACAATTAGATATATACACTGAATTTTTTTTAAATCTCTCTTAAATTTGACTACTAAAGATTATTTTCCTGTAACTTTTAAATAAAAATGAACCATTTTTATTAAACAATCATTTTTTCACTAAAGATATAGACTATGTTAGAATTAATCATATTTTAAATAATATCCATTGAAATATTTTCTTTTCAGGTTACATCATCTTTTTGTTATACCTTTAGTTTATCCTATAAATTAATATCTGAAGAAGAGATCTAAATTGGCCTCGAAAAATGTTGGTCCCAAAGTAGTATAAAAACGACGGAGAAAGGGAAAGAGTGAGAGGTTGGATTTAGATAACTCTTTCCTTTTTTCTCCCTCTTTTTTATTTTCTGTTGATATTTATGTATCTAATGAGCCGGAAAGTGAGATAGTTTGGAAATCTGTTTATTAATGATTGAATCTTTTTCATGCTCTTTTGCATAAAATTATTCTTGCGAAAATGGATTATTTTTCAATGTCAAAATAAAAAATGTTGATTGTTTTTTAAACAGATTAAACAAGGTGGTAATTGAATAAAAAGACAAAAATCTGGGATAATAGGCTACAATTTATTATATCAGAAATAATATGAATTTCACACAACATTTCTAACAAACTTACACATTTCGTATAGGGAATTTTCCTTTCATAATGGAGGAATTGATTGAATATGGATTTTTCTTGATGGATTAAACAAGGACGTAAATGGATTAAAAGACAAACATTTGAGATTATAAGCTACATTTTATTTTAAGAAGAATAAGATGAATATCATAAATATTTCTAAAAAAATTTACAAATTTCGTATACAGTACAAAGAAAAAAATGGATTAAACAAGGTGGTAAAAGAATAAAAATACAAACATCTGAGATTATAAGCTACGATTTATTACATGAAAAATAAAATTAATTGCACACATTTCTTAAAGATTTAAAATTTCCGTATACGACATTCTTCTTCCAAATAAGAGGAATTGATTAAATCTAGAATATTTTTTAAATGGCTTAAACAATGTGATAAGCAAATAAGCAGACAAGTATCTAAAATTATAAGCTATAGTTTATTAAATGAAAAAACAGATAAATTTTATAAATATTTGTACAAAATTTGCAGACTTTGTATACGGCATTCTTCTTCCTTGCTAGACGAATTGCTCAAATCTAGACTGTTTTTTTAAATAGATTAAGCAAGGTAGTGAGAACAATAAAACATAAACATCTGAGATCATAAACTGTAGTTCATTTCAGAAGCATTTTTTAATCATTCACAAATTTCAAGTACTTCATCCTCCTTCCTTAAGAGAAGAGTTGCATTAATGTAAAAAAATTTCTGGTTTCTTGGCTGATCAGTAGTGGATGGATCTTCCGTAAGCGTATGGCAGTGATGCAGAATATGCTGAATATGCTGCTGGTGCATATCCATAATGAGCTGAATAAGCGGCAGGTGCATAAGCTGCTGGTGCAGCATATGCTAATCCATTGTATCCAGAATATCCCAAAGTGGCCGGAACACCAGAATAACTGGTGACCAATGGAACACCTAGATGTCCAGGTTTAGCGTTGACGAAAGCCAAAAGAACTGCGAGGATCACAAACTTGAACATGATTATGATTGTTTCGTGTGCAGGTTGCTGAATGAACTATGATTTACCTGAAAATCCGCCTCCTTTTATACCCTGAAAATTCCCTCTTTTTCCTTTGTCATAGATTTCATGGGACCTCTCTAATGTTATGTTTCTTTTTTAGAAGTGAGACTAACGAGATTAAATCTATGAAGGCAGGAATGATTGACCTTATGTGTTCGATCCTAGGTTTTTTGTTTGACTGCACCTTTTACTTCTTATTTGACAGTCTACTTGGAAGAACGAGTAAACAAACATGGCTTGAATTTTATTTCGATTAATTACAATCAGATCGGATCATATATTATAAAAAACTAAGGTTTTAAATTTTATTTCAGATTTATTTCGTTTTTATCATTTTAGCTTTATTGCTAATGAGTATAGAGATTAATAAAATAGAATGGGTTGCTTTTAGATGTGGATTATTTTCTGTCTATCAGAAGTTGAATAGAATCTTCTGAAATAATACAATATTTGTCGAGACTGAATTTATAAATTTATATAGATTTGAATGTTTTATAGAATTTATTTAAAATTAACTGATAGCCATATCATACCATGTATAAGCGATATCTGCAGATGTCTTTTAAATCATGCAGAAAATATATGTTCTTAAATAATAGCATTATGTTTAATCGTTCTGTGAATGTTATAGATCGAACTAATGGTCAGAAAACATTTTCAAGCAACATAACGATTTTTCACACTTTTTTCAGATTATTATTATTCAACATTTAAAACTATAAATGGAGCCTATAAAAAGGAATTTTTTATTGCTAAAAAGATCCACGTATAATCAATAGTCAATAATGATTTAGTAGCCTATCAGAATTAGATAAAGGATGTTAAATTCATCCTCTTTCGTTAATAGACGATTTATTAAATCTGAACTGCTTTTTGAATGATTTAAAAATGTATTCTTCTGTCCCCCAGAAACAATTTAAGTTTTCTGAAATATTTGAAATTCGTCCAAAGTCTTTGCGAAATATTTAAAATTTAGAACAATCTTTAAAACCTTTAGAAAATCATTATAATCTTTCTGAAACATTAAGAAATATTCTGAAAATATTTGTGAGATAACTAAAATTTTGGGGAAATCATGGAAATCTTTGTGCAATCTTCAAAATGTATTTAAAATCTTTTAAATCTTTGGGAAATCTTTGCGAAATTATTCAAATCCTTGTAAAAAAATATATTTCCACCCGAAATAATTTCTAAATATTTCTAATCATTAAAAAATCACTGCATTATTTGTGATATCTTTGAGAATTCATTGATCTTTCCGCAATCTTTGGAAATTTTTGCGAAATACTTAAAATATTTTCTTAATATTGGGTGATCTATGAGTTAAAGTCTTTTGAAAATCATTAAAGTCTTCGTGAAATTTAATAAAACTATCCAAAATCTGTGTTAAATATTATAAGTTTTTGCGAAATATCAAAAATGTTTGTTAAATCTTTTTAAAATATCTGAATTCTGTGTGAAGTCTTTGGAAAATCAATCAAATATTCTAAATCGAGCGGAAATTTTTTTGATACCTTCCAATTTTTTGCAAAATCTATAAAAAATTATTAAAATATTTGTGCAATTTTTGAAATTTACCTAAAATCATTGCACAAATTTTGAAAACTATCTAAAAACATGATTCCCGAATAATAAAATTCTCGAATAATTAAAATTTCGAATGATGAAATAACCGAAATAGAAAATTCCCAATTTAAACAATTACCATTTTTTATGATTAATTCTTATCGATTACACATACAATATTGAATATTTATTTTTTAAACTTGTTTCCATGTTTAAAATTTCAAAAATTATTGTTTGAATTTAAATACCAAAATCGTTCTCAAAAATCTAATTTTAAATTTATTTTCATTTTTTTTTGAAAATATTTTTAAGGTATGATAAAAACAGTTAAAGAGTCTTCGCGAAATTTCACAAAACTATCCGAAATCTGCGCTAAATATTATAAATTTTTGCGAAATCTTTGTTAAATCTTTTAAATATATCCGAATTCTGTATAAAATTTTTGGAAAATCAATAAAATGTTCTAAATCGAGCGGAGATTTTTGTGAAAGCTTCCAAACCTTGCGAAATTTATAAAAAATTAATAAAATATTTGTAAAATTTTTGAAATTGACCTAAAATCAATTCACAAATTTTTTAATGTTTGTAAATTCTTTGGAAACCTTTGAAAAATATTTGAAATATTTTTGAAATATTCTTTAATATTGGTAAGGTTTGCAAAATATATAGAAAATTAATAAAATCTTTGTGCAATGTTTGAAACCTACCTGAAAACATAACATTCCCGAATTTGAAGATGCCCCAATAATAAAATTCCTGAATAATAAAATTCTTGAATAATAAAAACTCTGACTTATAAAATTACCGACAAAGAAAATTAATTAAAATAATTAAATACAATAATGAATATTTAAAAAAAAAAATTTTTTTAATGTTTAACATGTAAAAAGGTAAAACGTAAAAAATTAAAAAAGGTGGTAAAAGAATAAAAATACAAATATCTGAAATTATAATTTACGATGTATTACATGGAAAATAAGATGTATCTCAAACATTTCTTAAAGATTTACAAATTTCGTATAAGACATTCTTCTTCCAAATAAACGAATTAATTAAATCTGGAATATTTTTTGAATCGCTTAAACAAGGTGAAAAAAATATGAATTTTACAAATATTTCTAAAAAATTGGCACACTTTGTATACGGTATTCTTCTTCCTTGATAGACGAATTGCTTAAATCTAGACTGTTTTTCAAATTGATTAAGCAAGGTAGTAAACACATTAAAACATAATCATCTGAGATCATAAAACGTAGCTCATTTCGTAAAAACTAAATAATAAATCAAATAGTTTCTTAAAGGTGTAATGATTTATAGAAAATTAAATTTTCGATAACTATGACTGTTTCCTAATGGATCATACAAGGTGGTTAACACATTAAGACACAAACATCTGATATTAAAAACATTAGTTTATTGTATGAAAGATAGAAAGATGAATTTCACAAGCACTTGTTGAATATTTACAAATTTTGTATAAGGCGTCATCCTTCCTTAAGAGAGGAATTGATTTGATCTAAAGAAGTTTCTGGTGTCTTGGCTCATCAGTAGTGGATGGCTCTTCCGTAGGCGTATGGTAGTGGTGCAGAGTATGGTGAATATGCTGCTGGTGCATATCCATAATGAGCTGAATAAGCAGAAGGTGCATAAGCTGCTGGTGCAGCATATGCTAATCCAGAATATCCCAAAGTAGCCGGAACACCAGAATAACTGGTGACCAATGGGACACCTAGATGTCCAGGTTCAGCATTGACGAAAGCCACGAGAACTGCGAGGATCACAAACTTGAACATGATTATGATTGTTTAGTGTTCAGCTTACAGAACCAACTGTGAGTCAACTGAATTCTGGAGCTATTTTATATCAAATTTTTTTCCCCACTCCTCACTATGTTTGAATAAACGAGGCTCGCCACACCTCGAGATTCTTTGTTCTTTCTTTTTTTAGTTCCTTGGATAATGAGATCGAGTTCGTCACGGAAGTGAGCCAGTTTTTCTCGTTATTTCGATGCACAAAAAATCCTTTACATACTCTGAAACGTGTCTGAGTTAATTATTTTCTTCAAATGTTTATAAGGGAAATAAACACTTCAACGAAAAAGTTATTTTAATTTTATGTGAACATTTTTGGTTTTCGAATGAAAACAAGACATCTTAATTTTTATGTAAATAAATCACCAGAGATTTCCATTTTTAAGGAATATTAAAATTTTTGAAATTTGTGGAAAATGATTGAAATCTACCATTAATGGGCAACAAATGATATATATTTTTGGGAAATATCAAACTTTGAAATTTTGTAAAACAATATCATTAATGGAATTTTAAAAGTTTCATAATTTATAATCAATTTAGGAAAATTTTAATTCGCGCGTAATAATAATAATCGATCTCATTTTTTCCAACTACTTATATGTATATAAGATATAATAATATCAGTAAATACTCTTCTTAAAAATAATATTTAGTAGATACCGACATAAAATACTTTTTATGTTAATAAATTACTAAAGACTTCACTCTTTGAACTAAATTGATTAAAAATTGACGGAAATAAATAAAATGTACTATTTGGTGATATTTATTAACAATTGTTAAATGTTACAAATAAATTCGATAAAAAATACCAATTTTAATCAATTTTCAAGAGTCATATATTTTTTTTCAACGGAATCAATTTTAAATAATCTATGAAAATCGCTCGCTTCTGATGCTTTACCAACCAACAATGATATTTTATTTAATAACCATTTTGAAAAACATTTTCAAAAATTAATCGCCTCCAAAGAAAAGTGAGGCGAGAATATTTGTGACTTATTTTAATAATTTTATAAAAAAAATGAGATTTTCGTCATTTTGACATCAACATGTTCTATTTTTTGAATGATAAAAACTTTAAGTAACTTTAAAAATCTTTCTGTAATGATACTTTATAAGAAATAATTATTTCTCATATAATTAAAAATATAAGGCTTAACTACTTTCAATAAATAAATGCATAT
Organism: Druon quercuslanigerum; assembly: GCA_010014905.2. NCBI lineage: Eukaryota > Metazoa > Arthropoda > Insecta > Hymenoptera > Cynipidae > Druon > Druon quercuslanigerum. The sequence continues at coordinate 6,875 of JAAAKG020146505.1, forward strand.
TTTTTTTACAAAATAGACTGACAATGTCTCAGGAAGGATCCTCTTTAATAGGAGACTTTCTCAGACGATATTCTCTGATATTCAATTAGATTTATTATATAAAAAAAATATAATCATTGATTTTCAACAAGCAGATTTTTTCCATCAATGGAATGAATTTTACATAAATAACTTGGAAATATATCTTTTTTATTTAATTTGATCAAAAATAACAAATTTTGTCGCCTGACAAATTCTTCTAATAAATAAGGTCCTTTTAGAGTTATTGGCAGTCGATTTTGTAAAAAAAAGAACAAAAAATGGTTGACAATCAGGTTGCGTCATTATTTATAAAATTCTTAATAAAATAAAAAAATTATTGTTTGTTAAGAAAGTATCACCAGCAAAGGAATTTTTAGAGTATTTTGAAATTGGTTCGGTTTAATGAAAATCTGTATTTAATATAAAATCTCTATTTGTATATCAAATTTATTTAAATAATTAACTATTGTTATCAGTTGCTAAAAAATCGCATATATTATTTACGAAGGACACATATCAATATTTTTAAACAAATAAAGTGTTTTGAAGGTGAAATGGCCAAATGCATTCATTTATAAAATTTGTTGTTCTTTATATTAAACTATACTTTGGATTGTTTAAGATAAAAAACTAAGCATTATTTTCACGTAAATCCTTCAAAGAATTGAAAATATTTTCCAAGTATTTTTTATCTTGAAGTAGCACTTCCAAGCATAATTTTTGAATATAAAATAAAAAAATTTTTTAAATGTTTCAAGCTTTGTCATCGAAAAGTGAGAAGTTTGGAAAATATTATTATTATTGAATTATTTTTTTTTTATAAATGTAGGTACGCATACATAAGATAAATCATTAGATTAGGATTGTATATAATAGTTATACATAAATTAAACTAACATATACTTGAATGAGGATTTCAACGGCAAAAAAATCGTAACCAATTATTACCAAGAATTAACAATTGCTATCGTTACAAACTTTTAAATAAATAGATAGCCCCTTTCTTAGTCACCTAAACACAAAAAAATTCTCTTTTCAATAACAATATCCCAGACTAATAAAAATTCCAGAATAAATACACATATTCCATTAAAAAAATATGTAATTAACTCCTAATTATTATTATTATTATTATTGTTGATAACTCATTAAATTAATGTATTTTTTTACTTCTTGCCTATTTGTAGACTGCTTTTCTTAGAAAAAGTAATGAAAAATATGTTTTGAGTTGATTAATAATTATAAGCATAATTAAAATATTAATAGTACCTTTCTTAATAATGCAATTTATAAAAAATGACCATTTTCTACAAAACATAATTACAGGTAAACATTATTTTTCTCACAAATCCAATTAAAAATATGTTTGAAAGTGATTGATAATGACAAAAAGTTACAAGCATTAAATTCTATTCATTCTAAGTAACATAAACGGGGAGAAAATTGTAAAATAAATCATTTTTATTATTCCTTTTTAAATAACTAGTTATAAAAAATGTTATTTTTAATATAAATAATTTTATTGTTATTTCACTGCATAATTCGCCTCGGAATAATTGAAAATGAAATAAAAATAAATTAAATTAAAATTAAATGATGAATATTTAAAGTTAAAAATAAATGAAAAAATTAAATTCAATAACAATTTTTTTTTAATTAGGGGAAGATATAGGCTATTTTTGTAAAAAAGAGTTTCGATAGAATATTTATTTAATAATTTGTTAGTAACAATAAGAATTTAAAAAATAAAGATTTCATCAGAATGGAAAACTGTTATTCATCTGTGTAGAATATGATATTCTAGATAATATATATGAATTTAATAATTGGTTATTAAAATTGAGAATTAATAGTCAGCGACACACTTCCTCAACAAAATATTACGAATCGGTTATTTGAAATCTTGTTTAGAAAAAAACCATTTTTTTTATGTGAAGGTTACTATTCTTGGAATTTTTAAATAGTTTTTATTATTAAAAATATAAAATATTCTCTATTCATAAATGTATTTAACAAAATTTTTGCAACTGTCTTATAGAATAGAATAAATTCTATCTTTTATAAAATTCATTTGTATCAACAACTTTTATAAATAAAAGATTACCTATGCCTTTATCTTCTAGAAACAAATTTTTTGACTGTCATGATTTGTCATAAGTCACAATTTATAACCATAAATTGTCATAAGTTAAAATTTGTTATTATCCTAAACATTTTTATGAACAAATTATCAATCAAAGTGCTTTTCTCACAGCTAGACTATTTTTAGTAGAACGTGTTCACAAACTTCTACGAAGACAAAATAAAGCTTTCACTTTGATCAAACATAAATAATACAAATTGTTAAGAACAATTTCTATAAACAAATCTCCTAATCGGTTGTTTCTTCGTTAATTTTTTAAAAATTATATTAATTTTAATAATAACCCAAAAAAATTAATTACATTTAATTTTTATGGTTTTTATACACATTTTTTTTAACACAAACTTAGATATATTTATAGATATAAAAGACAGTTTTTTAACTAATTTCATCCGAAAATAAGTTAGTATCGTTCATAACAATGCCTATAATGCACTAAGTAACAATTTTCGTAATTGTTAATAACAATTTATGTAAAAGAATGACCCGATATACCATTTCTTTGCTGAAAAAGCACTTTTTCTTAAATTATTGTTGATAGAAGTTAGGCTATGATACTGAACTAACAATTTTTTAAAAATAATTGATATCATCGTGTTTGTTATAAACGATTTTGTGAATAAAATCTGTATGTTTATCATTTTCAAACAGAAAAAGCCATTTTTCACTGGGACTGATCTTCAATTATTAAAATTTTTTTATTTTTGTCAATAAACATTTGACTTAATAAACAATATTTTTGAATCGTTTTTAAGTTTAACATCTCTTAATACTGTATTGAAAAATTATTTTTATATCATAGATCAAAAGAGTTTTTACGCAAAAAATAGTATTTTCAATATTTGAATATTAACTAAATGTAAGTATTGAGTAAAAGTCTATATAAATTATAAAAATTAATGAATTATACAAAATAAACGCTCAAAATTTGTAAAACTAACTTAAAAAAATTTTAATCGTTTAAAAATATATTTAAGTTAGTCTTAGAAATTTTAAGCATTTAGTGTTTAAGAGAATTGTAGTCTGCGATTTTTTCTCAGAGCTATAATATATAAACTTTTATTCAATACTTACAATTAGTTAATATTCAAACATTGAAAAAACTATTTTAATGCGTGAAAACTCTTGCGATGTATAATTTAATAAGAATTTTTAATCCAGTATTTAGAGATGTGAAACCTAAAAACAAACCAAAAATATTGTTTATTAAGGTAATTATTTATCAAAAAAAATTAAAAATATGTAATAATTGAAAATCAATCCCAGTAAAAAATGGTTTTTTCTGTTTGACAATGATTAATATACAGGTTTTATTCACAAAATCGTTTATAGCAAACACGATGATATCAATTATTAATAAAAATTGTTGGTTCAGTATCATAGCCTAGCTTCTATCAACAATAATTTAAGAAAAAGTACTTTTTCGGCAAAGAAATTGTAGATCGGGCCATTTTGTACATACATTTTTATTAATAATTTCGAAAATTGTTACTCAGTGCCTCATATGCATTGTTATGAACGATATATATATATATATATATATATATATATATATATAGTATATATAGTATTATATTAATATGTATAATTGAATTAATGTATATTTTATAGTATATA
>JAAAKG020146507.1:0-10655 GCA_010014905.2 Druon quercuslanigerum
AAAATGCATGGATTGATCGATACAAACAGTATGTGTAGAATTAACATAAATTTTGTGTAAAAAAATCATCTACATAACATTTTATGTTAAATTTTACGAAAAATTTTTTACTGTGTATAATTTATTAATAACCTTTCTAACAAAGTGAATGAATTTAAATATATGTACATACAATTTAGAAATATTGGAATTTAGATACTCATTTCACAAGATCATGAGCACCATAACAAAATATATAATTTTTATATAGTTTGAATTAATAATAAACTTTTATACAAATTTTAGAAAAAATTAAAATGTATGCATATATAATTTCAAAAATTGAATTTAGATAATCGTTTCACACCGTCGAAAACATGTCAAAAAATTAAAAAATTATAACTGCTTATGATAAAGATATTTAAAATAAAATAAAACTTTTAGTAAATTATAGGCGACATACAATTGCATAAACATTAAGTGAATAATCAAACAATGTAGTCTAATTAAAAGGAATTAAAATTAAATCCTTATCTAATTCATTATTGTGAAAAAAGTTAAGCATCTAATAATAATTAATTGAACAGTTTTGTACCAAAAAAAAAACATCAATAATTGTTTTCATTGAAACATTTTATTAAAATTTACTTTATATTTTTATGAAAATTTTAATTATTAATAACCTTTTAAACTAATTCCAGAAAAAGTTGAAACATATGTTCATATAATTTTGAACCAATTCTAAGGTAGAACTATAATTTGAAATTGAGTAAAGTGGTATAATTTCGAAATTTTGAAATTTAATTGATTGATTCTTCAATTTAGAGAATTGAAAATGATAACGTTGTTTTATATTTTTTGAACGGAATCCGAATCTTTGAAATGTACAATTTATAAAATTTAAACACTGAGTTTGGCAGTTTAACTGCATTTAATTAAAATATGTTCAGTTGAAAAGTGTTAGTAGCTTTAATTTTATACTTGTAAATTATTAAGCATTTGCATACAAAATTTTTGATTAAAAAAACTTTTAAACTTCACATTTCAAAGTCTAAAATTCAAGAGTTTTATTTTGAGTGCTTTCATTTGAAGTTCAATTTTTATTACTTCGAATGGAACGATTTTTCGATTTATTGTTCAATTTTTCAAATATCATTGACCGTGAAAAATTTTAGCGAACCGGAAAAAAATCGGGAAATGGTCGGGAATTTTCTTTCTTTGGTCAAAACGGCCACCCTCTGTGAAAATTATTCAAGAATAACGACAACAAAAACTTCAGGAAATGAATAAGAATCCGAGTTGCAAGTCAATAAATATTTTCTCAAATCAAAACGGCTGTCAATCACCGAAGGCATAAGGAGCGATGCTCATATGATCGCCGTATACCTGTTCGCTCTACCCCCACTCTACCGCAAGGTATTACGGTGTCTTTAGTTGCGTGAGGGGAAGTTGGATGGTGGGGATAGAGAAACCAGGTAGACGGCGATCAAATAGACATCACCCGATATTACTAAACTTGTTTGGTGTTACTTTAAATACCATTTTATGAGGCGTAAAGCTGATATTGGAAGTGAGACGATTTGCGTTTGTCATTGCAGGTCGTGGCTTTCACTTCTCGAAAAATCCCCCATAATGAAATAAAAACTTTAATCGGCGCATTGCATCCCCAGAATCCCGTCCTGGACTTTCTGTTTTACGAGTTACGAACGACTTTTATGACTCGCTCGGAGAGATACGTTGACTACCTATCGTATATTTACTGCACCATAGAATCATATATACAGGCCATGAAATCCTTTTGTTCCTCAAGGAACTGCCTCACTCAGTTACTTACTTGAGCGACGATAAGAGATCAATGGCTTGTCTCCGAAGGCTTTACGCGCGCCAATTTTTTTTTCTTTCTTATCGTCTAGGAATTCATGTTGTTCTGGTTTATTTTAATCGGAATCCAACGATCATTGATTCTATTGTTCGAATCTGCCAATGAGCACATTAAATTACTCATCAGAGTGGAAATCATAGACAAGTTAGTTTATTTTATTGATTGGGAGAATTCAGTGAAAATTCAGGGATTTTTCAGGGTAGCTACAGGGAATTTAAAAACTCGAAATATTTTAGGAAATTTCAAAAGAATACCAGGAAATTTTTTTATTTTAGTAGTTTGAAAAATTTTAATATTTTAATGGATTTACACATTTTCTCAGAAGGAATGAGGGATTTGGTGGGGTTCTGATGATTTGAAAAAACTTTCAATTTTTTTTATAATTCTTTTAAATTCTTCTAAATCCACCTAATTCTGCCCAATTCGATTAATTTGTCCATCTTTTGTGTTTTCAATACACTTGATTGCTTTTTAAATTTACCTTGTTTTTTAAAAATGAATTTTAGCTAATTGTTTTCTTTTGTTTAAACTTTTTCTAATATCACTCATAATTTATTGTGACAAATCAAATTTTTTCAATTTCTTATCCATTTCTTTGAATTCTTTTGAATTTAACTTCAATTGTTTTGTAGTCATTAGTCACTTGTTTTTATAAATTAGTATGGTTTCAAGGATTTTAAAGATTTGAAATTGTTTTCGAATTCATCCAGAATTCTTTAAAATTATTTTGATTTCCTTGAATTTTTTAATTTACCTGAATTTATGACAGCGTCGTCTATTCTATTTGTTAACTGAGGACGGCGTGAAACCTAACTCCGTAAAAATGCAGTCAGTACGAGATTCCAAACAACCATAGAATGTCACCCAAGTTCAGACCTTTTTGGAACTCGCAGGGTATTAAAGAAAATTTATAAAAAATTTCTCTCAAATTTGTAAGCCTCTTACAAATCTAACACAGAAGGAGACAACTCTTGACTGGTCAACAAATTGTCCAGATTTTTTTGACCAAATAAAAGGACTATTATGCTCAGCACCGGTTTAGAGATTTCCAAACTACAAGTATTATTATCGCAATATTATCCTAAAAGGGTCACCCCTGTCGTTACATATCCAGGACGCTAAACAAAGCCGAGGTTAAATATGATGCAACGGAGAAGGAACTATTAGCAACAGTTTGGACATGCAAAAGGTTAAGGCAGTACCTTCTTGGAAAATAAAGCCGCAGATTGTCTATCTAGACTATTTCCAATTCAACAAGAAGAAGATTCTCTACAAAATACACCAGAAAAAGATGAGCTGGACGTGGAAAGAGGGGAGAAATTAATGGGACAAGAAACAGCGAGTATGACGAAGTGTTAACGGATGGAAGAGAAAATTTACACAAAGAATATAAAAAATGGATTGCTAATAGGACACCCAGCAGACAAAATGTGAAACCTAACGCAGGTGGAAATTTTTGGCGAACCATATCTAGCGAAAGAAAAGGAAGTCAAGCAACATCTCTGTTTAAGTTACCTTAATTTAATAAGAACGAGTGGTTGAATAAGTGTTGGATAAGATAAATAAAGATGTCACGGCTTCCAAGCTATCTATTTCACGCTACCACTTTATTGAACCAATGATCACACCTTTAGAAAACGTGAAAGTAAAGGACTACCTTAACTGCTTGAGCAACAAATGTGAAGATCAGCAGTTTCACATGTGTTACATGCTAGGAAAAGGGAGAAATCATAAGAGCATCACACGGATCAATTACTGCTCAACACTTTGGGGAAAACAAATTTCTCGATCGAGCTAGATCCCTTGGAGAAATTATCCATTTTATTAATCAATGTACAGTATGCCAATTACAAAAGACCGTAAGAGTTAAAAGAAAATGTTAAGCAATCATCCCAGACACGCCGGTCAGTTGCCTTTGACACTATCAGGGTATGAACACATCCTTAGCATACAAGGAGGAAAGCATTATAGAAGGGTTATTTGATCATTACATATACCTATTCGGCGCTCTAAGGAATATCCTAACAGACCAACGACAAAATGTCATATCCGAACCGATATGGAACTTTGAAAACCACTCGACGATTAAGAATTTATCAAAAACAAGCATCGAGGACCATAGCACAGAATGGGATCAAAACCTGAAAATAATCTACATGGTATACAACACTATGAAGCATGATAATACAGGATACTCACCCTTCCAACTGACCTTTGGAAGAGAAGCCAATTTGCCCTCCATGTTAATCACAACACCTAACGTCAAGTATGAAGAACTACTTGACCTATGGAAACGTAGACATGAACACTATCTCAAGAAGGCGAAGAAGAAAAGAGAATTAGAAGCTCAAGTACAAAAAACTGCAAGACTCGAGAATTGCCATACAACAGGGAATTTATGAACCCGGAGATTTTGTCAAACTCATTAATAACCATTAAGATAACAACTCTCTCTCCTTCATACACGCCAATCAACTTATACCTTATTACCAATAATTTGGCACATGAATTTGACACTATTCCTCTTGTTACTACTAATTGCAGTCGAAGCGGAGGTCACTACAAGTGACCTGAACGGAGTAATTATGTATTCAGAAGAGCTGGGACAAGCTAATCTGTATAACGAAGCTTGGAACATCAAACCTTCTCTGCAATAAATACCCTAAAGAATTTGAGCTCAAATTGATCAAGTCGCGTATGGAGCGTTTAGAGAAACAGAAAAAATCTGCTCGATCAGCTATTAGGTAGAACCCTTGTTAAGAGAGGATTTTTCAGTTTTGTAGGAGACATTTCAAAAACACTGTTTGGAACTCTCAGTTCACAGGATATAACCTACATTAATAAGGAACTTTATGAATTGTTTAAAAATCATAAAAGATTGTCACGAAACTTATCCAATCAAACTAGAATCATTAAACTCTCATTAAACTTAGCATCTAATGATTTTAAGACGCTCGAATTGCATAGTCAGAAAACCAACTGGCGAACGGAACAAACCGAAACACCCAAATCAAATAACGGTCTGCATGATGATAGACGATAAGTTGAGTGAAGATATCAACTTATTAATAGATGCAATAAATGACGGGAAAAGCGGATTAATTTACCCTCAACATCCTCTTAGAGAAGTCCAACTTTCAGCATATTATTGACATTTCAACGATTAACATGGCTATTTCAAAGAATCGATTTGTCTACTCCATTCATAGTCCTATCCCAGAAACAGAAACTTACGAAATTAACCATTTAATTGATAGTGAAATAGTAAATTTTTTATTATTATTTCGAGTTAGACTGGATAATTAAATAAAATATTCAATTCGTAGCTAATACCAGTTAAAGCGTTTAATGTTGCTGTAAAAGCTGAGACGCGTTTCGACACAGATCTGTGCCCATTTCAATAATTGTTTCTTTATACAAAAGTTCATTAAAGTTTTTCGGAGTGAAAGGAGAGCCTTTTCCATTCTTTGATGATATTAGCAGTGTACAAATCGTAATCCTCTTCAAGCCTTTTGTAGAAACCTTTGTGGATAATACCATAAAGAAGCAATGATTTAAAAGGGCACAGATCTGTGTCGCAACGCGTCTCAACTTTAACAACAAGCTTATACAACAACATTAAAAGCTTTAACTGCTATTAGCCACGAATTGAATATTTTATTTTTAACTATTTAATACCTATTCCTGAACAAATCCGTTTGGTCTTCTTAGCAATAATTCCAGTCTATGAATACCTACTAATGGAACAAGGACAACCCACTTACGTGATATCAGAAACTCATAGTTGTGAAAATAGCATATGAAGAGCGAATGTGAAAAGTATCAGTGACGAATGTAAATATTCCACCTTTGAAATTATTAACATTGCTTTTGTACAATTTTCGGACGGATATATTTTGATCATCAATTAGCCAATTGATATTGATGTGCTGTATGAATCGGGACACGATAAAATTCAAATTCAGGGTCCAAAGAAAATTGTAAGCAAAGACAAATCCATACTGAATGGATTGAATATTGTATTGAAATTAAATCCAACGAATACTCCTGTCAAAGAAATTAACTATAGAAAGAGTTCATCCCTACCATATACTGATGTTCAACTAGATTCTATAAAAGATAAGCTAATACCGCACTTAGCAAACGATATGGTTAAATTAATAAATTTTTAGTTATTTTAACTATAGCGTATGGTTATTATATAAAAAATAATATATTTGGTTGACTCTACTAAATTATTTGGTTGGCTTAGCCAAATACAGGCTGGCTGCTGAACCGGGAATTTTATGCAATCAAAAAAAAACGGGAAATGACAGTTGATTTATTTTTTGAACTGGAATGTTATAAATTTTTAGAAAAAAATGAGTCCAACTGTAACTTTAACTGCCTTTTTTAACTAATTATTTTAATTTTTCTACTTTTTAATTATGAGATCATTCGGTTTAGAATGCGTTTTTCAAAAATTTTCTATTCTAAAAATTTTCCATTTTACATGTTAATTTATAAGCGCACATTTCAATTTAAAATATTTAAATATCCAGTTTTAAAGACTTAAACAATTAGCAGTTCGAAGCTTTTAAAAAAGATGTGTTTGGATAAAAAAAAATTATTTCATCAACTGTGAATATAATATGATAAATATTTTTCAAATTAAACTGTAATTTAAGATTTAAAAAGGGAATCATAATTAATTTTACAAAACAATTTGGAATCAGTTTCCAATTTTTAAATTTCCAGATTCTAACTTTAAAATGTGAACAATTTCCATTTGAGAGTTTTATTAGTTAAAAAAATGTAAACGCCCGATTGAGAGTTTATAAATTATTTTTCATTTTCAAAGAACTTTAAAATAATATATTCATAATTAAAAGTTTTTATTAAAATTTTTTCAGTTAAGAAAAATAACAATTACCTAATATTTAGAAATATCTGACTGTTCATTTAAAATCAGTTATTATAATTAAATATTAAAAAATAAACTTTAAACCTTAAAATTCCTGAAAAAATTGGAAATTAATTTAAAATTTAAAAAGATGATATCTTTAAGAATTTAAAAAAAATTTTCATTTAGAAAAATTAAAAAAAAATAATTAAAAAGAAAGTGAAAAGAACATGTGAATGTTTCAAGATTTTGAAATAAAATTTTGAAGGATTTTATGAATTTTTAAACTCAGAAAAGGGAATTTTCAAATTTTCGAAAAGGAACAAAATTTTGAATTGGAACAGGGAATTGAAAGATTTTAATAAATTCAGAGCTGGAACAGGATTTTTTTTTTAAAGAATGAATTCTAATTCTAAGTTGAAACGGGATATTTTTGAAAAAAATTAATATTATCGATTTGAACAGGAAATTTGGTTTGTACCAAAATTTCAGTGCAAATAATTCACGACCTCATTTAAAGATTTAAAGGAATTTTTTTAATTTGGCAAAATTTAAATAAAAAATGTAGGAAAAATTCGAATAATTTTAAAGGATGTTTGAGGTTTTGAAAATTTTTAAAAATAATTTATAATTTGAAAAAAAATGTCAAAAATGCGGAAAAAAATGTTAAAACAACATTTGAATGTTTCAAAATTTTGAAATAAAATTTTGAAGCATTTTATTAATTTTTCAATTTAGAAAAGGGAATTTTCAAATTTTCGAAAAGAAACAAAATTTTGAATTGGAACAGGGATTTGAAAGATTTTAATAAATTTCGAACTGGAACAGGGAATTTTTTTCAAAAGAATGAATTTTAATTCTAAAAAAAGAAAAAAATGAAAAGGGAATTTTCAAATTTTCGAAAAGGAACAAAATTTTGAATGGGAACAGGGATTTAAAAGATTTTAATAAATTTCGAACTGGAACAGGGAATTTTTTTAAAAGAATGAATTCTAATTCTAACTTGAAACGGGTTATTTAAAAAAAAATTAATATTATGAATTTGAACAGGAAATGTGGCTCGTACAAAAATTTTGGTGCAAATAGTTGACGGCTTCATTTAAAAATTTAAAGGAATTTTTTTAATTTCGTAAAATTTAAATAAAAATGTAGGAAAATTTCAAATAATTTTAAAGGATGTTTGAAGTTCTAAAAATTTTTTTTAAAATAATTTATAATTTGAAAAAATTAAAAAAATGTGGAATAAAATGTTAAAACAACATGTGAATGTTTCAAAATTTTGAAGTTGAAGGAAATTTTTTTTTTAATTTGGCAAAATTTAAATAAAAAATGTAGGAAAAATTCGAATAATTTTAAAGGATGTTTGAAGTTCTGAAATTTTTTAAATAATTTAAAATTTGAAAAAAATGTAAAAAATGTGGATGTTTCAAGTTTTCGATATAAAATTTCTGAGCATTTTCGGGATTTTTAAACTTGTTAAAATACAAATCATTTAAGTTTTCATGTACAAAGGGTTCAGTTTATAAAAAAATTCTTTCGTTTATTCTTCAGTTTAGAACATTGAAAATAATAACGTGGTTTTTTATTTTTGGAACTTAATCTGACTCTTTGAACTCTTTAATTTATAAAAGTTACAAAATGTTAATTTAGAATTTTAACTTCATTTAATTCAAAATTGTTTATTTGAAGTGTTAGTAGATTAAATTTTATAAGATTAAATTATGGAACATTTAAATACAAAATTATTCAATTAAAAAACTTTTAAACTTCAATTTTAAAACTTTAAAATTCAAGACTTCCACTTCAAGTCCTGTCATTTCCAGTCCAGTTTTTATTACTTAAAATGGGAAAATATTTAGCTTTAGAGTTCGATTTTTTTAATTTCATTGAAATACATAAAAAAATTACTGAAATAAATAAAATTGTATTCAAGGAAATATTTATGTTAGTCCAAGAAAGCACTTTTTTTGTTACAACAAAATTTTTTTTTAGTATAAATAATCTCACCTTCCGAATGCGATTGTCGATTTGATTTAATTTATTACACATGTGTCACATGGAGATATTCGATATCACGTTTCACTAAATTCGTATCAGATTTTTTTCCTGCATGTTCAGCAGAATTTAGCGAATATTATTAGAAGTCAGCAAGACACTTTTTCACACTTGGAAACTTTTTCAAATACAATAAAAATTGATGGAAAATAAAATTGAGGATCAAATTTACGATCAGCTTTAAAAAATATTGGAGAATATTTTCAATAAAAAAGAAACACGAGATATAAATCACGTGTTGCGTTTTCTTTCATTTTCAGAGGAAGAGAAATATTTTCCTTATTTTTTTCTTTTACGGTTTCTTTATTATTTTGTTTTGTTTTATTGTCGGATGAAGAGAAATGTTTTTCTTATTTGTTTCTTTTACGGTTGGTTTATTGTTTTTTTACCGTAAAGCCGAGCATAAAGTATTAATTCTCTAATCGCGTGTCTAAACGAGATACTCGCACAAGGTCGAAGAACATCTATAAATTACGTAATAGTTTTTACGCAATATTTTTAACAAATCAACCTTATAGGAAATCCATGTGTCCAAAATTATAACGTTCAAGTTTTTTAATTTTACAAGTAAAGAGAATTTTATTAACTTTAAAGGATTTTAAAGCTCCCAGTGTGGTATTGAAAGATTTTAGGATGTTTTAAAAGGTTGCATGTAGTTTCGATAAAGATTAATTTTCAACGAATTTTCAAGAGCTCAAAATTTTTTTGAGGATTTAAAAAAAATATATATTTTCGGGTATTCTTTTCTGGATTTGAGGAAAAATTAAACAGTACGTGAAAATATTAAAAACATTTAGTAATGGGGTTCGATTTTCTAAATTATTTTCAAAATTATAAAATTAAGTGATTTGATAAATCAAATTAGGCGCCAAGCGGCTACTTTATTAATTAATTTGATTTAAAATTAAAACTAAATTTTTGAATAAAATAATTTAATCGTTGTGCCTAATTACACAATATGTATATTGAACTTATCTCGTATTTCTCACTTTCCTATCCACTCTCTTCCACTACTTTCTCTTTTCATACTTCTCATCCTTTCATTTAAGCTACTTTTAATACCTCCCTTCACTTCCCCTCTCCGAAATTCCCCTACTTTGCCTCCCTTCGCATCCTAAATGCTCATTCTCTCTCACTTTCCATACTCCTCTTTCCGTTACTTACCTCACTTCCCTTTTTTCTATCCTTCTGTCTCCCTCACTTCTACTTCCTGACTTCTCCTACATCGCCTTCTCTAGTCCCCCATACTTCTCTCACTTCTCTATTTTCTTACTTCCTTACTTCCCTCATTTACCTTACCTTCGCTTGTCTCATTTCTTTCTTCTCTGCTTTTCCTCTCCTTACATCCTCCACATTCCTCACTTCTTCTATTTCCTACCCCCTTACATTCCCTGCCTTTACTTCCCTTACTTCTCCTAATTACCCTCTTCTAACTTTCTTTACACCCCTCAGTTCTCGCTTCTGCTACTTCCCATTCTTTCACTTGCTTCTTCTTCTTTCTATACCTTAACATCTCCTTACTTTTTGTATTCTTCCTCCCCCTTCATGTACTTACTTTCCCTAATCATATCTTCCACACTTCTCCATCCCATACTTCCATATACCATCCCGCACTTCCCCTCTCATCAGATGTGTTAACCTTCATTTAGCCCCTTTATTAGAATATTTATTTGTTATTATTATTACTAGTATTTATATCTACACAAACTATTTAATGAGGTGAATTTTAGGTATTTTTGAAATATTCAACATATATATATATATATATATATATATATATATATATATATATATATATATATATACTGTATCCTCCTTCTCCCCTCTCTTTTTTTCTCTTTTTTTATTTCTCTCTCT
>JAAAKG020146508.1:0-10655 GCA_010014905.2 Druon quercuslanigerum
CATCCTCATCCTCATCCTCATCCTCATCCTCATCCTCATCCTCATCCTCATCCTCATCCTCATCCTCATCCGCATCCGCATCCTCCTCATCCTCCTCATCCTCATCCTCATACTCATACTCATCCTCAATCTCCTCATCTTCACCCTCATCATTAACCTCCTCATCTTCATCATCATCATAAACCTCATCATCTTCATCCTCATAATCAACCTCCTCATATTCATCCTCATCATCAACCTCCTCATCTTCATCCTCATAATCAACCTCCTCATTTTCCTTATCCTCTTTCTCTTTCTCATCCCCATCCTCTTTCTCTTTCTTATCCTCATTCTCACTCTTCATGCTTCATGCTTCTCAGCGTCCTCATCCTCCTTTTCATTATCCTCATTTTCCTTATATTTTTCATCCTTACTATCCTCCCTATCTTTCCCATTCTCCCTAACCTCCTTGTCTCTCCATATTCCTCATATTTACTATGCTCCATACCCTACTCGTCCTGGTCATCCTTCTGATTTTCCCTATCCTCATACTTTTCCCTATCCTTCCATTTTTTCTCATTCTCCCTATCCTTATTCTACTTATATTCTTCATCCTCTTCATCCTCCCTATTCTTCTTTCCCTTATTCCCCTCACCATTCTCCCAATATTCCTCATCTTCATAATCCTTTCTATCATCTCTATCCTACTCATCCTCATCATCCTCCTCATACTCATCATTTTCATCTTCCTTACCCTTAACTTTCTCACATTCTTCTAATTTTCCTAATCTTTCTCATCCCCCTATCCTCCCTATCTTCCGCATCCTCCTCATACTCTACATCTTCCTTGTCCTCCTCATACTACATATATTGATCATCCACTTCATCCTCCTTATGCTCCTCATTCCTCTTATTCTAAAAATACACACCCTCCTCCTTATTCTCCTAATCTTCCTCATCCCCAGCATCCTACCCATCTTCATTCTCATCATCTTACTCATCCTCATAGTAGTCTACATTCTTCCTATCCGCCTTATCCTCCTTATTTTCCTCATCTTACTCATCCTTGAAATAGTCCCCATCCTTCTTATCCACCTCAATTTTACATCTTCATGCTCCGCATTCACTTTCTCATTACTCTCCATACCATCACCTTTCTTCTTACTTTTCTAATCTTTATTATCCTTCATATCCTTACTCTCCTCCTCAATCTCCTAGTCTTACTCATCATGAAAATCCTCCCCATTTTCATTATCTTTATCTTACTTATCCTCATAATCCTCCCCATCTTCCCTAGCCTCCTTATCCTTACTATCCTCTCCATTCCCCTCTTTCTGCTGATTCATATCATCACCCTCCTTATCCTTATCTTCTTTATCCTTCTCATTTCTCTTATTGTCAAAATGCACACCCTCCTCATCATTCTCCTAACCTTCTTTATCCTCAACATCCTCTCCATTTTCATTCTCGTCATCTTACTGATCCGCATAATAGTTCCCATCCCTGCTATCCTCTTCATACTACTAATCCTCACTATAGTATAGTGGGGATTATAAGGATGAAGAGGATAGGAGGGATGGGAACTATTATGCGGATCAGTAAGAGTAAGTAATATAAGGAAAATGAGGAGGATGGACAGTACTTCATCCTTCTCATTCTCCTTATATTACTGATCCTCATAATAGTCTCCATCCTTCCTATCCTCCTTATTTTCCTTAATTACTCATCCTCGTAATAGTCCCCATCCTTCTTATCCTTCTCATCCTTAGTATCCTATCCATGCTCCTCATTTACCTTGCCATCACCCTCCATAACCTCACCCTCCTGTTCACTCTTCTAATCTTCATTATCCTCCTTATACTCACTGTCCTCCTCATCCTCCTAGTCTTACTCATCATGAAAATCCTACCTATCCTCATTATTTTAATCTTACTCATCCTTATAATCCTCCCCATCCTCCCTATCCTCCTTATCCTCACTTTTCTCTACATTCTCCTCTTTCTCCTCATTCATATCATCACCCTCCTCATCCTGACCCTCTTGATCCTAACTATCATAATATTCCTCATAGTCCTTATCCTCCGTATCCTTATCATCCACTTCATCTTCGTTATCCTCCTCATTTCTCTAATTTTCAATATACACACCCTCCTCATTCTTCTAATCTTTCTCATCCCCAACACCCTCCCCATCTTCATTCTCCTCATCTTACTCATCCTCATAGTAGTCTCCATCCTTCCTATCCTCCTCATATTTCTTATCCTCCTTTTCCTCATCATATTTACTATCCTCTCTATCCTCCTCATTCTCCTTGCTATCACCCTCCATACCCTCATCCTCCTCCTGACTCTTATATTCTTTATTATCCTCCTTATTCTCCTCATCCTCCTTATCCTCACTCTCCTACTAATTCTCCTAGTCCTCCTCAGCATGAAAATCCTCCCTGTTCTCATTATCTTCATCTCACTCATCCTCTTACTTATATTACCCCATCCTCCCTATCCTCCTCATCCTCACCATCCTCTCCATTCTCCTCTTTTTTCTCATTCTTATCATCCCTCTCTTTATCCTGACCCTTCTGATCCTAAATATCATAATCTTCCGCATCGACACCATCCTCCCTTTCCATATCATGTTCCTTATCCTTCTCATCCTCCTTACGTTCTTCTCACTCACCCTCCTCCTCATTCTCCTAATCTTCCTTAGCCTAGGCATCCTCCTAATCCTCATTCTCATCTTCTTCCTCATCCTCACCCACCCATCCTCCTCTTACTCATTATCTTTCCCATATTCCTCGTTAACTTCATCCTTCTGATCCGTCTTTTCATTCTTCTCCTCGACACCTTCCGCCTCTTCTTTATTCATTCTTTCGTTATTCTGCATTCATTATTCTTTTTGATTTATTCTCTATTTATTCTTGCTGTATTCCTTCCTTATCTTTATCTATTCTTCTTGTTACATTTGGTAAAAGTATTATTAAACACCAATGGCCTAGTTACATTGTTATCAGTACGTCTGCACAGGGAGAGCATTAAAATTTATCTTTTTTATCGTATCATTTATAGGGCCAGCTAAAGGCCGTTGACCTCAGATTTCAAGATCGTGAAGTTGAAATTCATAATCAAAAGGAAAAAACCGAAAGAGAATTGGCTGCTCTCAAAAACGAATTAGAAGGTGCACAAGTACAAAATAAACAGCTACAACGAAAACTTGAGGAACGGGAGAAAGAGATTGAAATATTGAAGTTAGTTACAGAAAGATAAAAAATGATCTAGATTCTAGAAATTCCCATGACCTACAATGCTGTCTGGTACGACACAATTTATCTGAGAGTAAAGTCGAAAATCAACTTCCATTTTTACGAAAATTTTAATTTTCTATTCTAATATCTTTTAGTTGTTAAAAATGAAATTATGTTAATTTAAGCTATAAATCTTGAATGTATGAATCATCCAAATCCCTGTTTCCTTATCGCAAGCTTTACAGTTTTTTCCATAATCCCCTATTCTTCTTTTTCATTAGAACTCAATAAAAAAGTAATTCTATTTTGGGTTTGAAAATTTTGGTTCAAAATTTTATACTGTTACATTTTTAGTAAAGAATTCATCTTTCCTGGTTAAAAATTTAATTATTTTTTTAATTCAACAATTTTAATAGAAAATCATTTTTTTACATTAACAATACAACAATTTTTTTAGAAAATTTAACAGTTTAGTAGAAAATTAACTTAATTTTGAAAATTTATATTTTCGGGTGGAAAATTTATATTTTTTTATGGAAATTTAACTGTTTTGTTAAAAACTCGTATTATTTTCTTAATCATTTAACAATTTGGTTAAAAAATTAACTATTTGGTTGAAAATACGTTTCTCGTATTAAAAATTAATTTTTTAAATAAACGTTCACCTGTTCCATTTTTACTTGAAACCTGGTGCTTTTTTAGTTAAAAAATAAACCTTTGTATTGAAAATTGAACCATTTGGTTACATTTTTTTTCCTGACTTAAACATTTTTCTTGATTTAAAATTTAATTTTTTTGTTAAAAATTTTTCTTTTTTAATTACTTCACTTTTATTGGGTTTAAAATTCAAAATCTCTTATGATTAAAATTCCTCGTATCACATTTTTCGATAAGAATTCGTTCCTTTTGGTTGAAATTTCATCTAATTATTAGAAAGTAGAAGAACTTTGTTAAACAATCATATGCAATATTAATTTAAAAAATTGTAATTAAATAACACTAAATTATTACTTTTTGGTTAGAAATGAATGAATTTTGTTACAAATTCGTATTTTTTGGTAGAAAATTAACCTTTTTAATTAAGAAATTTAATTATTTTGGTAAAAATTCATCTGTTGGATTGAAAATTCAACAATTTCTTTGACATTTTTTCTCGGGAAAATTAGTCTTTTTCTGCTTTAAGAAATGACTGCTTGATTAAAAATTAATTATTAATTAATTAATTAACTTCAGGATCCACATATTTTCTTGGAAATTTATCTTTTTTTATTAATTTTTTTTCTGTTGGTTCTAAACTTGTATTTTCCAAATAAAAATTTAACTATTCTAATAGAATATATCATTTTAGTTAAAAATTCATTTCTTGATTACAAATATAAAAATTTTCTATTCATGGTCTAAAATTAATCCTTTTTAGTTTAAGATTAAACTGTTTTTTTTTGGAAATTTATCTGTGTTGTTAAAATTATGTATTTCTTAAAAAAAATTTTATTGAAAATTTAAATTAATTTAAATTTACTATTACCTTTTTAGTTGAAAATTTATCTTAATTATTTCAAATTTAAATTATTTGGTCAAGAATACATGTATTTTGTTGAAAAGTTATATTTTTGGTAGAAAATTATTTTTTGTTAGTTGAAAATTATTTTTTTTAATGACAATTGCATAATTAGACTTATTAAAAAATGAACTGATTTTTTTAAAATTCGTTTTTTTTCTTGATTTAAAACTAATTTTCATAATGGCAAATTTAAATGATTTTTTTTTAAAATTAAAACTTAAATTAGTTGGAAAATTATTGATCTCTTTGGTTACAAAGTCAATTCTCTGGTTGAAAATTAAACTATTTTGTTGTAAATTCTTTTTTTTTTTGTTAAAAAAATAATTTATAAAATTAAAATCGGTTCGTTTCATTTTCAGTTAAAAAGTCATTTACTTTGTTGGTAATTTGTTTTTTTGGTAGACAGTTAATTTCCTTAGTTGAAAATTCTCGTTCTTAGTTCAAAATTTTAATACTTGTTGCAAATTCGGATAGTTTTAAAAAAAATTTAATATGTTTAGCTCAAAATTTGGAAAAGTTTAGGCCCTGAAATTTTTAATAAAATTTTTTTAATATTTTAAGAGCTGGCGGTACTTTCAAGAAACAATGTCCAGTCTTGACTGATAGTAAAACGAATTTGGATAGTCCGAGGAACATAAAGGATCCAAATGAATACGTAGTTCTAGGTTTGGCTGCTGATGCTGAGAGAGAAAGACTTTTAGAACTAGTTTCCGTATTGAATAGTCGATTAGATAAAGAAAGAAATGATACTGATCAATTCTCAGTAAGATTTATTTTATTATAATTTATATATCAAATATATTGTTATTTGTAATTAATTTAATTATGTAATTATTATTAAGTTTAAAAATTATAATTCACTAAATGCATTGCATCCTCCTCATCCTCCTCATCCTCTTCATCCTCCCTAATCACCACATCCTTTCCATTTTTCTCCAAATCCTCCCGATCCTTCTCCTTATCCTCCTTATTCTCCTTTCCAACATCCTCCCTATCACTCCCATCCTCCTTCCAATTCTCATATCTATCCTCTTCATCCTCTCCATTCACTACATCCTTAGATGTGCTCCCGATACCCTACCGGATACTCCTCCTCTTCCTCCGCATCCTCTACATAACCTCCATCGTCCTCATCCTTACTATCCTTCTCCTCATCCTCCTCCCTATCCAATACTCCTCCTCTTCCTCTTCCTCATCATACTCCTCACAATCCACAATCCTCCTCATGCTCCCGTTTTACTCCTCTCCACCCTTCTCCATCCTCCTCTTCATCCTCCTTATAACCCTCATGGTCCTCACCTCTTCTCATCCTCCTCTGAATCATCCTTGTCCTTTCTGTCCTCCACCATATAATCCCGATCCTCCTTCTCTTCCTCATCATCCTCCTTGCAACCCTCATCGTCCTTATACTCACCACCCTTCTTCCATCGCCTCTATCCTCCGCATTCTCCTCCTTACCCTTCAGATCTTCCTTTCTGTCCATTTAATCCTTCTCCTCATCCTCCCCATCCCCTATTCTCCTCATCCTTCCTGTCCACCACACCATGCTTTCAATACTACATTCTATCTTTATCCTGTTCCTCCTTATAACCCTCATCGTACTCGTCCCCACAATCCTCCCCATCCTCCTTCCTATTCTTCTCTTCCTCCCTCTCCTCCCTATCCTTCCCTTCCACCACCCCATGCTCTCGATACTCCACCTGATCTTGATCCTCTTCCTCTAATACTTCTCATTACCCTCGTCGTTCTCTTCCTCATAATCCTCCTTCGTATTCTTCTCCTCCCTAGCCTCCTCATTCTTCCTGTCCTCCGCCAAATGCTCCCGATCCTCCTCCCGATCCTCCCGATCGTCCTCCTCATCCTCATCCTCATCCCCCACATCCTCCTCATTCTCCATCTACTCGATGCTCTCCTTTCTCTTCCGCATTCTCCCAATTCTACCCATCCTCCTCATCCTCCTCATCCCCCTCCTTTTTATTATTAAATATCGTATTAAGTAGTCGATTAAATAAAGAAAGAAATGACACTATTCGATTCGCACTAAGAGTATTAGTACCAGTATTATTAATTTATTCTATCATGAATAATGTTTTAAATTTAATATAATTATATAATAATAATAATATTAATAATAATAATAATCTAAATATCTTCCAACATTTATGAATGTTTTTAAATTTAAACAAGCAATAAAAATCTCATTTCAAATATTTATTCATGTTTTCATAGCAATCTTTACGAACTGAGCGAAACAAGGTAGCTAAATTAGAAACAAAAATACAAAAGTTAGAAATGGATAGAGCAAATAGTGGGTACAGATACCGACTTTGCAAAACCTCACAATCAACAGATGAAATATTGACAACAGAACGTATTCGATTTAAGTAAATTTTTATTTTATTTTTAACTTTCTAATAAGGTCCCCATTTAAAAACTTTTTTTTTCTAAAAGTCTTACCCTCTATATTTATATATTCCAGGAACATAATTAGGCCCTATTTTTTATGTGATTAATTATTTTTTAATTTTTGCAAAACGTTAAAGTTATGTAAAGCTCATCCAAAAAATAAAAAATAATTTTCTACGAAGAAAGAATTTTTAATAAAACAAAATTAATTTCTAACTATTAATGAAATAGTTTAATTTTAAGATTCAAAAATGACAAAAATAAATTTTCAACCAAAAACGAAATAGTCAAATTTTCAATAAAATGAACAAATCTTAAACTAAAAAAATAATTTTTACCCAATGGATAAACATTCAACGGAAGGGTTAAATTTTTATTTAAAAAAGAATTAATTTGAATCATTATTGGAATATTTGAATTTTCATTTCAAAAAATTAAATTGCAAAAAAATTAAATTGCAAAAAAATCAAATTTTCAACCAACAAGTTGATTTTGTAATCAAAAAGATAAATGATAAACTAATAAAAGGATTAAAAAACAAAAATTTGAATGAATTTCTTATCGAAATGTAAATTTTTAACAAAAAAGTTAATTTTAAGTTTCAACTAAACAGTTCAATTATAAAAAAAAAACTTTAACCAAAAAAGAACCATCTTTCAACCAAAAAGATAATTTCAGTAAAAAAATCATTTTCACAAAACAAAACAAAATTCAAAAAGGTAGTTAAATTTTCAATTAAAAAAATGAGTTTTCAACCAAGAAGATTAATTTTTGCCCAGAAAGATGACTTTTCAACAAATAGTTAAATTTCTAAATAAAGAAAAATTTTGAACTTAAGGGAATAATTAAATTTTAATTTAAAAAGTAAAAACTGATTTGTAACAAAATAGTTAATTAAAAGAATTTAATTTCAAAAAAAATTTAAAGGATTTTTTTACCCGAAATTTAAATTTTCAACAAAAAGAGTGAATTTTCAAGTTATAACTAAATAGTTAAATTTAAAAAAAAAATTAACAAAAAAGTGACAAATTTTTTTTACTAAAGATATCAATTTTTAAATAAAAAAGAATAATTTCTTACCGTTATTGGATTTGTTACATTTTCAGGTCAAGAAATGAATTTAAAGAAAAATTAATTTTCAAAAAAAATAGTTAAATTTTCAAATAAGAATTGAATTTTTAAATAAAATGATGAAACTACAACCAAAAAAATGAATTTTTATCCAATAAGTTAAATTTTTAATCCAATGTTTAATTTTCAACCAAGAAGATTAAATTTCTATCCAAAAGACGAATACTAAAATATATGAATTTTCAAGAAATAAAGTTTTAATCAAAGAGATGAATTTTAAACCAGATGATTTAATTTTAACCAAAAACTATTAATTTTTAACCAAGAATAAAAAAAATACATTTTCAGCAATTTCAAATTCCAAAAAATAGGAAATTTCCGAAATTAAAAATTTCCAGATTAATGATGTATGGGATGACATAATTTTACCGAAATTTCAAATTTTGGGAAATAGTAAATTAATATATAATAAAAATAAGAGAAAAAACTATTAAATTTAAAAATTTCTATTTTCTGGAATTCGAATTTCAAGTTTAGCTTAAAATATGAGAAAAGATAACCATATTGACTTTTTTTTATTTGAGATTCGGCAGCCAATAAAATCTACATTCGTTTTTTTTTCTGATTCATAGAACCGATTCAACAACTCAAGGTTACTGTAATATTTAAAATATTACTAATTTTATTTTCGATTTTTGTCAAATAAAATCTCCAAATCATGCAACGATCCTATTGGAAATGGAGTGTGTTATTAAATCTGACTTTTTTTCGAAAATTTTTGTATTCGTCAATTCACTATTTTCTGAAATTTGACAATTTCACATTCAGGATGTTGAAAATTCGGTAAAATTATGTCAACTGCAATATTTGGAACATGAAATTTCAGGTATTTGAAATTTTCGTGGATTCAAAATTGGAAATTTCCTAATTTTTATATTTTTGTCAACTGTTACTTTCAAAATATTTCAGTTTCGTTAATGAACAATTTTGGTACTCATATTTTTTTCTCAATATTTTGAAATTTCGGTATTTCTAAACAGGATTTTTCTCATTCGACAAAATTATGTTATCTCAAAATATAGTTTATAATAAAGACTGAAACAAATTTTTTTGATATAATATAGTATTTTCTAAATTTCATAGATTTAAAGAAAAAGTGAAAAACAGTGAAACCGAAAAAGAGTTTCAAATAATATAAGGTAAGAGCAAAATATTTCGAACGCAAAAATCTAAAATGTTCTAAATTTCCTAGTTTTAGAGAAAAATAAAAAAAGTATGTTTATTATAAATAACAAAATTAACTTTAAACTTAGAAAAAAAAATACGTAGAAAAAATCTTTAATTATTTTCCCCGAATGTATAAATCTGAGGCGAAAAACTTTTTGAAAAAATGAGCAAAACTAAATAAAACTAATTTTTTTTAAAATTTTTTTCAATTTTTCAGAATAGAATTATTGGAAGAAGAAAATCTCGCCCTAAAAACTAGGCTAGCTACAGTGCAACGTGAAAAGACAGCAGACCTTCTAATATTTAAACAAATGCTGGATCAAACCAGAAAAATTTTTCATGACGCATTCCGGTAGAATCTCTTTCCTCTCAATTTTAATTAGCGTACAGTACTTTGGAGATAATTATCATTAAGCAATATTATTTTTATATTTATCATATTATTAAATTATTACAAAATATAAGTATCATTACTACCACTCTTTTTACTGATTTTTTAAAATTAAAATACGAAATATTATTTACGTGAAAAAAAATCATAGCAATAGTGCTCTTAAGAGTCTAAATTTTAATTTTCGGTTATCAAATTATTTGCACTATGATAAGATTAAAAGACGCTTAATTACGAAATTATGTACATTATATAATAATTTATACTCATTTGCAAGTTCTGATTTTTCGTAAAGGTTTATTGATTTAATTTAATTTAAATTATTTTAATTAGTTTAATTAATTTATTGTAATTTTTAATTGGAAATGGAAAGACACGTGTGTTTTTCTGAAATAGGGAACGATTTCGAAATTAGTTGGCACGGTATTTTTTATTTTTTTTACCTTAGCCTCATAATTTCTTTCATTGTCGCTACGTGTATTATTATCGCAGAGAAGGTGTTTGCTTAGAACATTCGTTTGCCTTACAATATCACGCTCTCCTTTGATGGCTATAAATTAATTTTCAGTCAAGAGATTCAAGAAAAGGGGCGTTATGAAATAAGTCTTCGTATCTGACAAATATTACAGAATGTTGAAAAAATTATCTCAAAAAATATTCCTATATTTTTACATTAACAATAAATCAATAAATAAATAATTGAAGACGAAACTGTATGGTAGTTGCATATATTTATTATTTTTTGGTAATTGCAAAAAAAACCTCTTTTAAAAGCTTGG
>JAAAKG020146509.1:0-10654 GCA_010014905.2 Druon quercuslanigerum
TCTAGAGGTCGTATTAAGGTCAAATTGGGTCAAATAAGATCGTATTAAGGTCAAACTTATTAAAGTCCTACCATAAAAAGATATATTTACATCACAGATCTTCTACAGGTGACCTTGACCTTAGACCTTAATCGATTGCCGATGTCAAAATAGGGTGTTCCCATTTCAAAAAATTATAGTGACCTTGAATAACCTTCACAGCACGGTCCAAGGTCAAATCCAATCTTCTAAAATTTTCTGGGGTTTCCATACTCTTCCCTCACCCTGTATAATTCGTCGTTGCGGTTTCAAAATTTAACCATTTTTTTGGAACATTGATTTATTTTGTTCAAAATTTATCTGTTTAGTTGAAAACATATTTTAGATCAAAATGACCCTATTTTGTTGAAATTAAACTATTTTTTAGGGAAATTTGGATATTCAGTAGAAAATTAACCTTTGTTGGTGAGATTTGGTTAAAAATTGAAGATTTTGGTAAAAAAAAAATTCTGCTATTAAATATTTACTTTTTTGTAGAAATTTATTCTTCATAAGCCGAAAATTCAACTATTAGATAGAAGATTCTTTTTTCTTTGTAAGAAAATTATTATTATTTGTCAAAAAATTCGTCTTCTTCAGTTGACTTCAACTGATTAAAAATTTAATTTTTTGGTTAAAACTTATTTTTTTAAACAAAAAATTAGACGGTTCCATTTTAAGAGAAAAAGTTTAGTTTTTTAGTCGTTTCTCTTAATAAGAATCATTTCTCTTAGTTGAAAATGAAAATTTTTGTTGAAAATTCAATGGTCTTCGAAAAAAGTTTTGTTGACTTGAAAATGAAACTATTATTTAAAAGTTCAACTATTTATTTGAAAATTCTTTGTTTTTTTTTAATGCTTCGTTGAAGATAAATTTTTTTATGTTCAAAATTCATCACTTTTGGTAGATAATATTTTTTTGATTGAAAATTAAAATATTATTTCTAGTACCAATTATCATCCAAATCCGTCAATTTATAGCATTTTTCAAAAGTTTTGGTTACCATATTTGATCAGCTATTTCGAATTATGACCTTGAATTCTTATGCAATGACTCAAACAACTGCCTAATATCAATTTTAATTAAAATCCGTCAACTCTTTGGATTTTTTAAAAATTGCGGTGGCCATGTTGGATCAGCCATTTTAAATTTTCGAATTTTAACCTTGAATTCGCATTCAGCGACCCCGTCTAACGGCTATTGTTGTATACTTGACAAAATAATCAAAAATAACTTTTATGCAAAAAGTGAAATTCATCATTAAAATTCTACCCACTTATTCTACATAGTTCTGATTGTTGGTACTAGATGGCGAAATGATCGATCACCATGATGATCGATCATTTTCCACTGCATCAAGTGCCTATTCGACTCTTGAATGAAAAAAGAGTGCAACTATTATGATTGGAGTCTACTGTGACTTCCTCTTTTATGTTACCGTTTGGTGATCCATAACAAGATCTCCATCTCAAGAAATCTCGACATCCATCCATTAGAAGAGTTCGCGTGACAGTTTATCCTAGGTGAATTTAATGAAGCGAGCCTGAGCGAAGGAAAAAAAAAGGTAAAAAAGGAAAAACAGGAAAAATAGGAAAAGAGAGGGGAAAAAGCGGCGTGAACTCAGTAACTGTAACGATTAATCACCGGATTTTCGATGCGGTTAGCCGGTTAGAGCGGACACGTGGAGTGTTGAATAAAAGAGGGCAGGAGGTTGCCGATCTTTTCCTTCATCTTTTCTCTCTCATCTGATCCACCATCCACCTGGAGTCGCAAATCGCGTCCACACGGCACACTCCACAACCACCAGGGTCTTTTCTGACTTGTCTCTCTTCTTCAAGTCTTCACCTGCGAGGACTAAGGAGTTGCAACGCGTTACGCGTTCACCAATCCACCTGGTCCCATCAAGCAGTTTCCATTTTTCCCTTGCGCTTCATTCTTTCCCGTAAAAACCATTCACTCTGCCTGCCCTGGTTTCAGCCTTCATTGGCGTCGCCGCACTCGCGATCCAGCCCAAACAACGAAAAGAATCAAAGATTTTTTCAATTTAAATTCGCAGCTGCGAAAGCACCTGTTGCACATCAAATTTATCACTCTTTAAAGGAAATTTCGCGTTTCAATTATTCAATTATTATTATTATTATTATTATTATTATCATTATTATTTTGCGATCGAGCATAATAGTATGGTTGCTGATCAATCCCTCTAGCAGTCACCCCAAGCGAAGCGCTTTACAAAGTCATTATAAGTCACAGTCCCCACCACTCATTAATTGGTCTTCCTTCTGGGCACGCTGCCATTCTCTTTAACTAAGTACACTTGTTTCGTCAAACGTTCTCCCTTCATTCTATCAAAATGACTAAACCATCTTAATAAACTTCTTTAACTCTTGTCAAACGACAATTTTCGTAAAATTCAAGTTTTTTATTTAAAATTCAAATATTTTTTTGTTAAAAATTCGTTTTTTTTGTTGTTCAAAAGTAAAGCTTTTGTCTGAAAACTTAACTATTCCATTTTTGGTTAAAAACTGATCTTTACTTGAAAATGAAAAATTTATTTTGATAGAAAATTAACTATTACGTTGAAAATTAATTTTTTTTTAAACTGAAAATTTAACTTTTTCATATTTTGTTGAAAATGAATCTTTTTTAATTGTAAAAATTCATCTATTTCATGGGAGATTCATTTATTTAGTTAAAAATTCATCTGTTTTGGTGACAATTTTTTTTAAGGCAACTATTTGGTTAAAAATTATTTTTTCATTGTTAAGGATTAAACTATTCTGTTGAAAATTAGGCTTCTTTGGTTGAATTAAATTGTTTTTAATTTTAAATTAAAATATTTCTTGTTTGCAATATGAAATATTACATGTTTTGTTGAGAACTCTTTTTTATTGTTAAAAAAATCCACTACTTGGTTTAAAGTTGAGATACCTCGTAAAAATCTACTTTGCTTAAAGAGTTATTATTGTAGTTGAAAATTCAACTATTTTGTTGTAAAGAAACACCATTTAGAGCTTTACAGCCTATTTATGTTGAAAATTGAACTATTTTGTTAAAAATTCGTTTCTTTGTTTTCAAAATTAATGTTGTTTAACTGGAAATTTAATTATTCTTGTTTTGGTTTACTAATTGATCTTCCTTGGAGAAATTAAATTATATTATTAAAAATTTCAATATTTTGTTGAAAATTCTTTTTTTATTTGTTAAAAATTAATATTTTTTACTGATAATTTAACTATTTCATTTTTTATTGAAAATTGATCTTCTTCAGTTCCAAATTAAAAAATTATTTTCTTAAAAATTTAACTGTTTTGTTAAATAGTAAGTTTTCTTAACTGAAAATTTTCATTTTTTGTTGAAAATGGTTAAAAATTCATCAGTTTTGGCGGAAATTTTTTTTTAAGACAACTATTTGGTTAAAAACTATTCTTTCATTGTTAAGGATAAAACTATTTTTTTTCAGAAAATTAGCCTTTTTTGGTCGAATTAAATTATTTTTAATTTAAAATTAAAATATTTTTCGTTATATATTGTTTTTTTTTTGTTCAAAATTAATGTGTTTTAACTGAAAAATTAACTGTTTCATTTTCAGTTGAAAATGGATCTTTATTAATTAAAATTCAACTATTTAATTTAAGATTCACGTATTTTGTTAAAAATTCATCTGTTTTGGTGGCAGTTTTTTTGAAGGCAAATTTTTGGTTAAAAATTATTCTTTTCTTGTAAAGGATTCAAATTATGCATGATAAACGTATATAAAAATCATAATTGTAGGAGATAGAAAATGAGGAAATGAAATTGAAAAAATAAGTTTTTGTACTATAGACTTGAAAACAAAAACACCCAGGAAGTAACAGACTATTTTAACATAAAAAACTCTTAAAATTGTTGTTTCAGGAATTTTAAAATTTAGCAATTTACTATTTAATAAAAATTTTTATTCAAAATTCTCACTTTTTGGCAAGAAAGTCAATCTTATTTGTTGAAAATCTATTTTTTTGGATATTGATTCCTGTTTTAAGTTAAACACTCTATTTATGTTTAAAGTTGAAACTATTTTGTTAATAATTTGTATTTTTTGTTGAATTAAATTAGTAGAATTTGTCTTCTTTTATTTAATTTTTTAAAGTGATAAATTAGCTATTTCATCTTTGGATGCACAGTTACCGTTTGTAGTTGAAATTTCATCTTTTTTTTTGGAAAGTTTGTCCATTTGATTGAAAATGCATCTTTTTGAGTTGAAAATTTAACTACAGTGAAACTCTTCTATAGCGTCGATTTTGCGTCATCGAGTGCGGCGTCAATCCTCCGAAGGGCTATAGAAGGGAGGGCTACTCAAGGGTTTCACTGTATTTTGTTACATTCACGCTTTCTTGCAGGAAGTTCAACTGTTGTTTTTTAATTTGTCCTTTTGCATTAAAAATTAATCTTTTTCTTTTTTTTTTAAATTTGACTATATAGTTGAAAATTCAACTACTTTCCTATAAGCTCAACTGCTTTGTTAAAAAATGTATTATTTTGTTGAAAATTGTCATCGAAAACCTTCGTCTTTTTGGTTCAACTATAAGGTGCTTTATGCAATAGCTTGGTTAAAAATTACTTTTTTATTGTTAAAAATTCGTCTTATTTGGGTTGAAAAGTCTTCTACCACACTTCAAATTCCAGGCTTTTCCAGATCAAATCGCCACCCTGCTGAGAGTAATTAAAATGTAAAGTCTAAAAATGCTTTTAATAATCGTTTTAGTCCAATCGAATGAAAACCCCCGATGATTTCTGGTCCAACAAAAGTGCCAGCTCTTTCCCGGTTTTCCGGGCAGATAAGACACCCTGACCCTGCTCCCGTTAATTGAGACACAAATGAGGCCATACAGTCAGCGTTTGTGTTCGATGACATGAGTGGAGGTCGAGTCAAATTTAAAATTTAATCCCTAAAGTATCATGTGGTTTTCCTTCGTTTGTCCTGCTGGTCCCCGGCCTTCAATTTCTGCTTCTCTCTTCTTTATCTGATTTTTTCCTGAGGACGATGCGGGCGGCGCCACCTGCCTATGTTACTGCGTCAATGCATGTAAAGGTGATACGATGCTTCTTTTTTTTCTCTTTTCCTTTTTTTTTTCTTTTTTTCTTTTCCTTCAGTGACTTCTCGTGGGAGAGCTGTAAGCGATATCCTTTGCATTAGCATGACAATTTCACTGTAATTAAAGCCTTTTGGCCGCAAGCCCGATCCCACTCGATTCCTCACACGTGCTGCTTGCTATACAGGTACCTCCGAGCAGGTGCAGCTCGTTCAATTATAATTTGTTACACCACTTTTTCGTGCTTCGCTGTTGCAGTTTCTACTTTTTTCGACACTTGTTGTTTCGCAAATCTTGCGGTGATGCATTTTTAAATAAAGGATATTTTTTGATTTAAGTATGTATGCAAGGGAAACCTCCCTGCAGTGGATAATGATTATTTAAAAATATTAATCTATGTAAAATAATTAATTCTTTTTAATTCAAAATAAAAAAAATTTCTGTAAAAAAGTCGTATTTTTCAATCCGAAAATAGATGAACTTCAACAACAAAGTTCTTTTTCAACTAAACAGATCCATTTTTAACAAAAAAAGAGAAAATTTTAAACTAAGAAAACTAGGTTTCTACCAAAAACGAGGCATTTTCAAATAAAAAATGGAAACTATATATTTTCAGTTAAAAAAATGAATTTAAACAAAATTGTTCAACTTTTACTAAAGAAGTAGAATTTACAATTATAAAACATAAATTTGGAACAAAATAGTTCATCTTTCATCCAAAGAGTTAAGTTCTCAATAAAAATTATTAATTTTCAACCATTTTTTTTAAACAAAGTGTGAACCACAAATAAAAACCGAGGGATTTTCAACGAATAATGTAATAGTAGATATTTCAGCAGTTTAAGTAAAGCAAAAAAAGAGGAGTTCTAGTTGCATTTTCCACAAAAATGGATAATTTTTTAATAAAATGGTTAAATTTCCAAGACTATATTTCGATAATATTACATACTCGAATGAATTTCCTTTTTTATATTTATTTAGCATTATAAAAAAAAACGAGAATGGCCTATCCTTTGTTTAAAAAAGTTGAAAAGGTTTTTAATTATACGGTTTCCGTAAAATGTTCATTTTGCAATGACAAAATTGATGCGGTCAATGATTAACGAAATTTCATAAAAAATTAAGATAAAATATTGTTTCAAAGAAAATTTGCCTCCAGTTCTGAAATAAGAGAAGCCAAGACCCCACTTTGATTTCTTTAAAGCTAAACTCACCCAAGGTTGATTGCGTTCAAGCCGGAAGCATCTAAAATTAAAAGCCTTCACACAGGAAGCTTTCCGTTCTAAACACTTACCAATGTTAACTATTCAAAAATAAATACTTTTAAATCAAAAGGAAAAAAAACCTTTGGAATGTCTAAATTAATCGAATGAATTATTATCATAAGAAAGTATTTAGGGAAAAACGTCCTAATCATCATTTCAAAATAATAATAATAATACATGCAAAATAACAATTTGATTTATTAAAAAGTTAAAATGCTGTATATGTTTACCTAATTTTAATTAAATTTATTTAAATATTAAATAGATCTTCATAGAATAAAGTAATTTCTCTAATGTATTACTTTTTCTATTATTTCTAAATATGATTCATTTCAAATTAAAAAGTACGTACATAATTTACATATTATCTGCAACGAAAAATTGTTTAAAAAAAGTGAGAAGCCAGCATATTGGAATTTTAAATGGGGCTCTGTATAGAAAATTATATATCTTAGACGAATACAGAGTTTTGTGAAAGTGAATCTAATTGAATAATTGACCGTTTCTGAGCAAAATTCTACGTCTGCCGATCATAAAGTTACTTAAACGATAAATATAAGATCACTTCGGAATATTAAGTTTCCTTTTCTTTAAAAAAATCGCACTTTCAAATGTTTGATTTGGAAAGCAGTAATTTATTCTTATAGATCTTTCGCAAAATTCGCAAAATAGCAGTGAAATTACTACCATAGAAAATTTCAGAAATTTCAAATTATTGAAAAATATAAACTAACGAAAACAAATTTTCTGAAAGTAAAACATAACAAAAACAGAAAAAATTTTTATCTTGATTTAAAAATTACCAAAATGTCAAATTCCTAGAATTAGTAAATTACGAAAATTAAAATTTTATATTTCTCATCTGTTAGTTTACAAAATCATGCATCATAATTTTGCAGAAAAAGTCAAATCCCGCATGTGAAAAGTTCTGTATAGCTAAACAGGATTTATAAAAAAAAAACCCAAATTCCGGAAGAAAATAAAATAACCCAAAATATTTATACCTGAAATTAATAAATTTCCGAATTTTGAAATTCCCAAAAATGGTATATTTCTAAATTTTGAAATTTCTCTAAATAAAATAAAAAAATTACATTCCCCTGAAAAGTAAAAGATTATTCCAACATAAAAAACTGTTAAAGATTTTTTTCTGCAATTTGGTAATTCAGCGATTTCCTATTTTCGGAAATTTAAAATTAATTATTTTACTTATACTATCTTCCGCAAATTAACCATTTATGTTTTAAAACTTTTAAAAAAACATTGTCGGTAGTTTTATTTCCTTTTGGTAAATTTCTGGGCCGGTATTTTTCAGTTTCTGAAATTTTCGGTATTTTAATAATTCAGCAAAATGATCCCACTTAAACATAAAAATGATTTATTTTAAAAATTAATTACTATATGATACGGTTATTTATTCATAGAATTGTTCGTTTCAAAATTAGTTTTTGAAAGATTTAAGTCTCCTAGAAAACTCATTTTTAAAAATCGTGGAAGAACACAATATCTTTAAAAAGAACAAAGATTATTTTTTATGAACAAAAGCACATAAACAAATTGTTGGTTTTTGTTATCGCCCCTTGTCATATTTTTAAACATGATACGATTTTGATGAACAGCTTATTTACTTGGGAAAAATGTACTCGAAAACTTGAACTCGTACTTTTGAATAATGAATGCACACAAAACGATTACTTTTTAAATAAAATAAGATACTCATCCAAGTCGTAAGATTGAAAAAAATGGGTAAAAAGTGGCGACGAAAATTTCGGACGAAAACAAAATTTTTTAAATGAACAATTGTTTACCTTTTCAATTTTTTGGTAAAAAATATTCTTTTTACAATATTGTATTTTATTCTGATTTTAAGGATCGAATATTAAATGTTTTATGGTGGTCTAAAAAAGGGTCTAATTTAAATAAATTAAAATTTTACTTAGTAAATAGAGAGCAAAAATCGTATCGAATCTAGTCTTGAGTCTTCCAAATTTAATTGATGTTAGCATATATACTATGTTTGTGCTTCCATCTACGAAATCTAAGTGAAGCTTCCATCAAGAAAGTCGGAGAAAACGTGAACTGACTTACCGACAAATTTTTTTACCATCAAACGACAAAAGTAGAAATTTGTCAAATTTTTTCAATAAATTGAGAGTAATAAAGATAACTAAAATACTACAATAGGGCAAGTAACTGACCTCAATCCGAAATTTATTGGTGCAAACTTTATGATTGCATTTTTTGTTAAAATAATTCGTTTCACACAAAATACTAACAATTTCAACTAGTGATGAATCTTCAATTAAAAAAAAGAAACTAAAAAATAACCAAAACATATTTTAATTTCCAATAAAGAAAGCTGTTAAACTAAACCAAAAAATAAGAGTTTTCGATTAATAAAGAAAAAAGAATCTAAACCAAAATGTTAAGTTTTCAAGGCACAAAAGCGAATTATAAAAGTTGTATTTCTAACTCAAAAAGATGCATTTTCTATCACAATCATTGAATTTTCGAGTAAATTTTTAGGAAAAAAATTAGTTTTCAAAAAAAGAAATAGAAATTTCCAATCTTTATTAAATGTTTAACCCAAGAAATGAACTT
The DNA here is from genome assembly GCA_010014905.2 of Druon quercuslanigerum. NCBI lineage: Eukaryota > Metazoa > Arthropoda > Insecta > Hymenoptera > Cynipidae > Druon > Druon quercuslanigerum. The sequence continues at coordinate 8,957 of JAAAKG020146509.1, forward strand.
TTAATTAAAGCGATGCATCTTCAACCAAATAAAACTTCAATAAAAAAGTTAAATTAAAAACAGATGAATTTTCAACTAAATGTTAAATATCTATAAAAAATTTTCGATGAAAAATTGAAGTTTCAAAAATAAATCTTAAACGAAAAACTTAACCAAGAAAATTAATTTTCTAACAAAAAAAGAATAATTTTTAACAAAAAAGGTTATACTTTTATACTATTTTAAAAATAGTTAAGTACTTCGTTCAAAAAATTAATTTGCAATTAAAAAAGAACTGATTTTATTAAAAAGATTAAATTTCTACCAAAAAAGAATAATTTTTAACAAAAAAACATGCATTTTCAAACAAATATTATAATTTTTAATGAAACTTTTAACCTGATAGTTGAATTTTCTATCAAAAAGGTAAAATGTACCAAGAAAATTAGCACATAGTGAAACTATCAGTTAAACATAATTAATAAAAAAAATGTTCGTTTTATTACACACTAGCATTAATTTCCGAACATGAAAAATATGTTAATTTAAAAACCCATTATTAAACCAATTTTTAACATTATATTTAAAATATTTGTTAAAGAATATTTAATAATTTTAATATTAAAGCGCCTGAAATGAAAAATTTAAATTGAACGATTTTGGACAGTTTAATTAGAAGAAGGAGATGAATTGCATAATTTCTAAGTCGAAGCGCTAAAAATTAAATAAACTTTTTTGAAATTTAGAATTACGAAATTGTAATTATTTCAGATTTAAATATCAAAAATAGGGCAATGTCAAAACGTTAAAAATGTAATATTTTAAGAGTCTCATTTTGGAAATTACAAATGTTTAATTCAAAGCGATTATGTTTTAACAATTTAATATTGAAAACTAAAGTATAGTATCTTTCAACGTCAAAGCTTTTTAATTGTTCCACAATTTTAAATTGTTATTACGTAAGAAAATTATGATTTAACATTAAAGCTGATTAGCCCAATTCTTCTTAAATCAAAATATTAATTGACTGATTCTAAAAAAAGACAAAATAAATAGTAATTTTAGGCGAGGAATATAAAAAAATGGCTACTCTGGAACATTGAAACTTAAACGAATGCGAACTTGATTTAAAACTGAAAAATAGCTTAAAAATTTTTAATTTTTAAATAGCTAATTATACCATGGACATAAATGGAACATTGTTCTTACTCTTAAACTTTAAAAAAAAATAATATTTTAATATAAAAACAAAATAATCTAACACATTTATGCGACAAGAAATATGTCCAGAAAATACGATAAATGGAGCCTTATAGAAAATGCGAGTAACCCTATAGGGTTTACCTACGCTCCGCACGCCACATGCGGCAGAGAGTGGAACTACACTTTATTCTCCCCCCCCCCGCTCTCTCTCGCTCTCACTAAACAACTAACACATGGCGAAGTAATAGACAGTGTTTAGTAAAATAAAATAAACCTTGTGATTCAAGAAAGTTACGTAGTATATACCTTCTCCCTATGTTTAATCCTTCCTCCTTTTACGGGTCGGCTGGCATCCCAGCTCATCCGTTCCGCTGATACGGCTGGCATCCCAGCTATACTCGGCTGCATCCTAACCTTACTTTTTTGTTTGTTTGTTTGGACCATGGAGAATAGACATAAGGAGACCAATCTGTAATGCATGGACTTCACTGAAAACGGTCGCTTTTCTGTTGCCAC